>UZAF01016251.1:25072-72043 GCA_900617895.1 Haemonchus placei | reverse complement strand
CTCAACATCATTACTTCTCAACAGCGAACTTGAAACTTCTGAGCGCTTCAATTGTTGCTGCTCCGTAAGTTCGTGCGGCACCCACTTTCCAAGCTTCTTCACCATTCCAAGCTGCTTGAGGAGGGCAGCGAGAAGTGTGTGGGAGACAACCATCTTCTTGGCAATCTCTCTCAAAGGTTGACGTCGATCATCTTCGACTGCTCTTAGCAAAACATCGTGATCAACTAACGATGGTCGACCAACTCGCTCTTCGTCTTTCAGTGACTCGTCTCCACTTCGACTCTTCTGAAACCAGCGACAAACCGTTCGCTCCGCCGCAGTGCCTTCTCCCCACGTAACATTGATGTTTGTAGCTGTCTCCATCGCAGTTCGACCAAGTTCGAACTCGTGAAGTAAAACCATTCAAAAAGTAGTCTTATCTATTCTGCCAAGAGAAACCTCCTAAAAATTCCAAAACCTTACAGATTCTGGGGAAAGCGCTATGACAGAAAGAGCAACTAATGACTTGCTTCAGGAGCACAATATGACCATTAACCTGAATGAACATCCGCCAAAATTTTAATTCATATGGCACATACGTGGGAACGGCCAGAACTTTCCTTACAACCTAATACCACCCTCTATGTATGGCATGCCCATACTTCTTAAACAGCATTTCTTTCTAGTTTGCAAATTGTACGCCCGACTTTAAGAAGAAAAAAAGCAGTTCAGTTGTTGGAACCCGGTGCGCGGCACGTAGGTCTTTCGATGTTCTGTCGACCGCAACGATAGGTTGCGTTGTTCTTGATTCCTCTGTTACATGGGCTGGCGCTGACACTGGCAGTAGCTGCAGGTCATCGAGTTCTGTTGCTGGCTCGGTAGTATGTATATCACTATTAGCGCGTGAACGTAACTGATAGCATGTCTCCTCCTGATCTGTCCCTCTACTGCTTTGTCGTAGAGACTGTCTCCATATCGTTGTAGTACTTGACTGCGTCTGCTTTGGCTTTCCGTAACGATAGTCCTCAGTCCACAAGAAGTCTGATTCCGTTTAGCACATTTTGCGATGACGCACGTTTTGGAAGATTAAGTCCTGTCCGGATCTCTATACGAGAAACAACTCTGGCGAGACAGGGCGTCCGCTTGTCCGAAGTTGGTTGTGGGTTGGCATTCGATAGTAAATTTGTACTTCTTCACAATTAGTGTTCGGAGCTGAAGTCGATTGGCACTTTATACTAGCACTACATTTCTGCTTCCACGAATGCTTCCATCTCTTTCGGATGATCATAGTGGGTGGGCAGTACGTCCCAGGCCAGCACATCCTTGGTGCGTTGGAAGGCGTTTGGAACTCGGTAGACCATTAGAAAGGAACATTCTTCTTCAGTAGATCATTCAACGGCGCACGCAGTTGTCGCATCTGTCGCCGTTACATGAAATGTCCACGGTAATTGAGCATCACCAAGAATGATCGCACCTGAACGACGTCCGTGGGGTTTGGCATTTTCCAAATTACCTCAATCTTGGCAAGATTAGGTCGGCGTCTAATAGAGTCGATAAGATATGACTCCAACCGAGAAGCGATCGTAGTGAAGTGTCCTCTGAACGTGTCGATGATTAACAGCTCCTTCGCCTTGTCATCGACTTCGATTCGATGGAATGCATCAGCGAAGTCGATTTGCTTGAATGTTGTGCCACCGTTCAAATTCGTAATACGTCGCCTTTGTGCATCGTCCGAGTCCTAATTTGAATACGTCGGCATAATTGATCTTCATGGCGGCAACCTCTTCTCTCAATCACGAAGCCGCAGGATCAGCAACAATGGTCACTCCACTCATGTATTTTTGTAGTGGTTCCATTAGTTCCAGATTCCTTTGGATCCATTCCCAGCCAAAAATGCCGAGATTTTCGATAACGTAGCAGCATTCTTGTCCACGGGACCGCCTTCGATCTGAGCTCCTCAGCATAAAGTCGACAATGATAAGCTTATAGCATTGACTATAGCTCTTCTTAGAAGAATAGCACTGAGGACTCAATCATGAAGCTTTATTGGTGAGCTTTTGCTGTATTAACAGCCTTCGTCAGACCTCAAAACTAACACACAAGTATACAACATGCGCCTCATAAACATAAAATTAGTAACCAGGCTGATCACAGAAGTTCGTGGAATTCTGTAATGCAACATGAGCACGACTAGTAAGTATCAAGAACACATCGAAGCGAACAGAACACTTCATGATTGAGTCCTCAGTGCTATTCTCCTAAGGAGATCTTACAAGAATGAGGCTCAGGGATCGCTCAATTCTATCGCAATTGACTATAGCGTTAAACTTCTGTAGCTGTGGTCTTCCGAGTTCCTTCCAACTCGATTCTGATATCCGTGTTAACATAGCGCCAGTATCGAGTAGAAGATTCAAACGGCGTCCATTCGCTGCGACTTCCAGGTGCAGTTGGGCGTCCTCAATGCACTTGATCTGGCTGCTCCTTGCACCGCTACGTCTGGTCTGTCAGCGTTACGGTGTAATGGTTACTGTTTTCCAGATCTTCAATTGGGAACCGCAATAAATTCTTCTTTTTCTTCCGTTTTGCTTCTGCTTGAAAAATTCCCTTTTTCTACTCCAGCTGACGAAATTTAATTGTTTTCGTTTGTTGTGTTTTTCAGCATTCTTGCATATTCCTTGTACGACATAATGAGGGGACACTCGGCTGTGAGGTCCTTGATCGTA
Source organism: Haemonchus placei (assembly GCA_900617895.1). Taxonomy (NCBI): domain Eukaryota; kingdom Metazoa; phylum Nematoda; class Chromadorea; order Rhabditida; family Trichostrongylidae; genus Haemonchus; species Haemonchus placei. The sequence goes on along the minus strand of UZAF01016251.1, from coordinate 69,341 downwards.
GTGTCATCTCCTTGATTTAACTTCTTCAGCAGTCGTGTTCTGTAGACTCCCTGGAATCTGGCAACGTAGATAAGGCATTGAGGGGCCATAGAAGCTAAAAGAGTTTAACTAGGGACCAGTACATCGCGCCAAAAGCGTCTCGGTATTAAAATCCTGGTGGTCGTGCCTGATTCTGAGACATTCGAATCGTCGGCGGAATAAGGCCTTTGTAGTATCAAATGGGCACTCCATCGTGGCAAAAGCTTCATCCCATGACAATTCTGACGGCGACCTCAGCGCAACTGAACCATAGAACAGCTGGTGACAGTCTTCTTCCAAGCGGCTAATCAGAGAGAGTCTTTTCTTGCTTCTCTTGATTCTGCACAACTCGAAGACGTCCCTGAAGCGTTCGTACCAACTATTCTTGGTAGAAACCAACTACGCTCTTCCATTTTCCGCATCGAATTCGAGTTGGTCGATGCGTCGGCAGAGGGAGTCGAAGACGCTAAATTTCGCAGTTGCGTGATTCGCTAAAGTCATCCGCACTTCCATCATACCCGAAGCACGGAAAATTAGTCGGAAATCTTTTTTTGCTGCTTTGGATTAGCATCAGCATATTCCCCCTTGCGTTCAATCTGGTCCTGCATCAGGGAGAGAATTCTGGTAAGCTTACCCATGAGTCATTCCTAATCGCCAGTTGTTGTGTGTGGAGAAGACAGCGGGCGGAATGAAGAATGAGTACTCGAGAATAAACTGAACAATACAACCATTTGAGGGGTTAATTTCCTCCAATGAGATTATGGTTTAGGCGCGAAAGTGATAAGTATTAGTAACAATATCAACAACTCCTGACCACTACAACCTTCTCGACGGCTTTAAGGCCATCGGCTAACAGCACTCACACGTACAACGGGTGAGTCGGACAGCCAACGTTGAACCGTAAAGTTCTAAGCTGCTTTGTTCTAACTTGTTCTGACTTGACTTTCTTGTTTATGTTGGCGTTGGGTTTTTAACGATATTCGCCGATATTGTGAGACTTTCGCATCGCACACTGCGGCGAATTAACATCAGTTAACAAAAATCAACAAGTCAAAACAAGTTTCATCAAAGAAAGCTAACAGATTGCCAGTCTAATGCCGATACTGGTTGAGCGGCTCGACACGTTTTACGTATGTGTGCTGATGTGCCATCCTTCATGTATAACGCGTCTGCGTGTTTGGTGTTTGTTGTGTTTGTGTGTGCTTGTTTGTGTGCGTGTGTGTATGTAAGTTGTGTATATGTATGTGTCCGATCGGAAATTCATGGCTACTGTTCCCTTAGACCTAGAGCAGATTAGGAAGAAATACAGGTGGCAGGATGGTAAAACATATGGTAGGTAGCAGGATCGGGCATCGCCCATGGAATGCGGGGTTTGCGCGAAAATTCGTTCTGTGGCGGAAATTGGTAACTCCTATTTTCTGAGACCTGGAGAGCTCCAATTTGGTAAAAGAACAGGTGGCAGGATGGGAACACTTATAGTGTGTGGCAGGACGTGACTCCGCCTTCAAGAAGCGGGGCGTACGCAATAATTGCTAATTTGTACTGGGGTGTTCAAATTTACAACGAGGACAGGCGGCAGATTTATTTGAGAAACCGATGGTAGGTAGTGGAAAGGGACTGGAGGGCCAATACAGCCCACCAAGGCGCCGGGGAGGAGGGGGCATGAAGGGGGGGGGGCGTGAAATGAGCGCAGTTCGAGTGAAAACACTCAGTCAATTTGGAATAAAAGGGAATGAACAAAATCACTGGAACCCACAGAACTAACAGCTATTGATTTCCAGCGAAACACACACACCAACACACTCACTTGGCCCTGCCCGCTATGAGCAGGACTCGCTCATAGCGGGCAGGGCCAAGTGAGTGTGTTGGTGTGTGTGTTTCGCTGGAAATCAATAGCTGTTTTTTTGGATCAGAGTTCCAAACTTGGGAGACTGCAGACGGCGGGTTAACTCTAATTAAAGAAAAAGGAGAGCCGGCCCCTGCCGAGTGAACCGACTGCTGGCACATAACTCATTGAAGGCAAAGTTCACGGTAATTTTGGGTAATCCAGATTATGACGAAAAATGGAAGATTAGATGGGAAATAGGCCGATGAAGGCGAAGAAATTGCGTAAAAAGGTCTTTCCAAAGTGAAAAAAGGTTTCGAAAAATCAATAAAAAGGGGGGTAAACGAGAATAAGACCAGAAAAATGAAGAAGAGTCGGGCGTTTGGACGAGCTATACAATGTGTGTCATTACGGGCATCGGTGCGAATAGCTGACTACGGTAAGCAAAAATTCATCCACTCTTAGACATAGGTTAACAGCCCCCCCCCCGTCCCCCCTTCTTCAGTAACAGCGGAGTAGCCCACCTTTTCAGCCTTTTGAGCTTGAGGTAGAAAATTAGAATAAGGGTCGCAACAGCAAAAAGAATAAAATAGAATAAAACTATGGGAGAAAAACATCGCAGATCCTAGAACGAATATTGCAATCTGTATCACCTCGACCCTCGCCTGACGTGACATCAATCGAAGGTCGGGAAGTCCGGGCGATCCGGTAACGGGGCTCCCACTAGGCCCTAGCTGTTGAGATTTGGCACACGACAGCGTCGTTCCTGTCACCCTTGAGGGCTACTGGGTATTTCTAAGGGGAAAACTCAGAAACTATTCTTATCGTGGACTGTGCCTTTAAGGAAGCGATGGCAAGTGGAGTCTCGATAGTGGTATAAAGAGCGCGGTTCCCGGAAAGCAGAAGTAGTAGGTATGAGTCCCGTCCGAGACCGAATTTTCGTCCGTAACTCGCCTACTTGTCAGATAGGAAAGGATTGTCAATACTTATGAGATTGAGCTGTTGGTGTTCTGATTATATTGACACCCATTTTGAATGCTCGTTTGCCACCGCCAGACGGCTTGGAAATCTGAAATACACTTGCAGAATTAGCATATATAACACTATTTTTGGGAAGTATATGTGCTGGCATTACCTTTTATAATTATGAAACCGTTGAACACAAAATGCCCAGATACGCGGTGAGATCTACTCGTAATGCTACCTTTTTCAAGGTATCTGTTTCAGCTGAGGACTAGAGGATGGGGTGTGCAAGTGTTCCTGGTGGACAACGTTTCGAACATGAAACTTCTGATCATGCAGGCAAAGCACGTTCACCCCTAATAAAGGTTAACGTCGCAGCGGCATGGTACCATCAATACGTATAGCGTTTTCAACTTGCTTACTATGAAAGCAATGGATTATCCCTCATATTCGCAGACGCAAGAGCTATGATTTTGTATATTTTAAGTCGAAAAAGACATCGACTGACAAGGAATCGTTTTGTAGCATTGACAGATTAGAAACTGGAAATGACGGCCTCATACGGCGTTGAAAACTTGAGGTTTACTAGCCAAGTGCGAAACCTAATGAGCACTAAAGTAGAAGGAACAAGCACGAGTAAGACGAATCTATGCATTTTGCCCACAACTCAGCATCCTTGTCTGCCGAGACAAGTGTTCGGATGAAGGTTCATGTATACTTGAGTAGAAACCCTAACTGAATGGCGTGCCAAGCAAATTGCTCGCGCCCTTATGTTCGCCCAAACGTCTAACCTTTTGACTTTTCTCGATCATGAAAATGTTCCTTAAAAATTTTAATTTACTAGAAGAGAGAGGCTACTTTGCCTTAGCCAAGCAATTCCGAATACACATACGGTGCAGAAGACAAGCGGAAGAACAGTAGCGCTCAAAAGTATTTGGCCGAGCCTTTTCGGCTGTAACTTTTTTCTCAGTGGAGCAAATCGTATGAAATTTTGATATGTTTAGCTGAAGCATATTTGACACTGTCCAACACTACTTGACTACAGAGCAGCCATATCCACATACTAATGGGGAGGCGTTTTTAGACTATGCTGAAAGCAAGTTTGTGACGTCTGCAGTTATTCGGACGTAATGCACGTTTTTCTTCTCTTCTGGGTTTGACATTAGCGCTCGTACACTTAAGACATGGCCAAAAGTAAAGAGGTTCTAGGAGGGCTATCATTCGTATTTCCAGTTGTTTTTTGTCCAAGCCCTTTGAGATATCTGCAACATGATTATATTGCAGGTTGATAGTGGTAAATATTCACACTACACCCATGCTACGCATACCGAAACTTCGCATGATTAGATCCAGTAGGAAAGGAGTTACGTCTAAAAAAGCACGACCGAAGAAGCATTTGGCCGAATACTTTTGAGCGCTACTGTACATAGGCATCTAATCCGTGAAAGTGTGTGGTGTAAAGATGGTCATACTTATCGAAATTTTCGCCGTCAAGACTTTTTTCGCCATTCACGAACTAATTAGTTCTGACGTTTCAATGTAGGATAAACTAATCATGCATAAACTCATCTCTTCCTTTTGAGCTCGCGTTAGCAGCTCCATTTTAATATTATGTATCAAACAATATCGGAACAATGTCGGAATTGAGCACTTTGTGGAGGCGCCGAGAATAATTTTGAGACTTGAAATATGTGAGGGATTAAAGAAATCGGATTGATCTAAACTTTTGAAACCACACAAAGCAATCCAGCAAACTTGAACATTGGCCTCAGAAGTGTTATGATTCAGTAACAGGGGAGATAATATATGGAGAACTGGTGCGAGAAAAGCTTGCAGTCGAGGCAGCGAATACCAAGTAAAACGAAAATTTTCTCCAAAGTTGCAACATGGATACCAATGGCAAGGCGACTCTTCTCCTATACTTGAACACAGTAACGTTTTACATATGTGCTACAAATGTGATCTTCGACCGTCTTTGAAAAAAAACCTCATCACTTAAAAGGACGTCCTCAGCTTTATTCATTGACTTACGGCAAGTATAGGCTTTATGAGTACTTCAAGCGCACGTACAGCTCTGCATTGAAAGCACACTTCAAATGAGAAAGGGCTCAACAGTTTTACAGCATCCATTTATCAGTCCTCTCCCACGTAACTCTTCTTTTCCTCATACTCTCTAGCACAACCTTGGGAATAACTATAACACAGTTAAATAAGACAAATCAAAAATCAGACAAGCTTTAGAATTTTTGTTCTTTTCACACACCAAGATGTGCCCTGATAGCACAACGCAATTCGTACTATTGGGTTGATACATAATTATTGCGGATTTTTTCGCGGCTTTTTTCCCCTCGATAGATTTTGAATATTGAGTTCGGGTTTTTTCTAGAAACGATCTACTTGATTTCCTCTACAAAAATGTACCTAGAAAACCATCCGCATATCCGCGGAATAAGGTTCTACTACTTCGAGAAAGGTTGGATGGTGGCAGAATCATTCCGCTATCTCAAAAACTTTTCGGCGATAGAACAATCAGCCAAAGCCAATCAAGAAATGGGACCTGCCCCTAAATCTGACAAACTCACCAGCAGAAACTTCTATGGATTATCTTTCCAACCGTCCGCTGAAAGAATGGCTAGGGAATAGAACTTACGACGAAGTGGATACGGTGGTGGCCTATGTAAAGGCGTGGATCGCCTCCATGCATTGGAACTTCTTCTTCTAGGGAATCCGACTATCTAGCCAATGGGAAGCAGTGCTTGACGTATGTAGATGGTGGATAAGTTCCGGAGTAATTATTTGAACATGTTTTTTTCAGTATTTTCAGCGTTTCGTGAAATAAAATTTGTTGCAAAAAATCCGCAATACTTATGCATCAACCTAATACATGAAGGGTATCTGCCCAGAGCACTGGCCAGCTTCGATGTAAGAATCTTGAACAGGAGTTACGCCGCTAAGGGTGTTTTAGAACAACCGGAAAAGGCAACTGGAGTTACGCTGGTAGGAGTATTTTAAAAGAACTGGAGAAGGCTTTGATTGCTAATGCTCTTTGAAACTGCAGAGAATCCACATATCCAAATAGAACTGTGAATTGATAATGTCACAATCCGTCGAAGCCCTTCCTTCCCTACACCCTTCCAGAACTTAACCTAGTTAGAGGACATGATGTTGATTGATTTTGTTGTGTGAAATAGACTTCACGACTCTAAAGAAAAAAAAAACAGTGATAACTCGAAAGTTTTAACCGAGTCCTACAACAAACTCGATAACATGTGCGCATTCATTACTGGATAATTTTGAACTGTACACAAAAAAGTAGCAAACTGAGCCAGATATCGAAACAGAAGTTGATCTGCAAGCAATTCCTTTTGTCCCCTGACGCCTGAGCAAATGCAACTTACTTTTCAACATTTTTTTCTGAGCGAGCAATTAATTTCGCTGCTGCTGAGAACCAGTAATCTTTATTAGCTGTAAGATGGAAGTTCGAGTGACTAGCGCGACATCCAATTAAAATTCACTCATTCTTGCACTTTCCATTTCAGAAAGGTTGCAGAGTTTGTGACACGATGCATTATTTGGACAAATGCTCAAAAATGGTAGCATATGAAGCGACGTGGAACCGGATCCTAGACGACCACTCAAAACTTAAAAGTGAAGTAAGAGACAGAGACAAGAGTCATTTCACGAGGAGAAGCTCTACTGTGTGGTAATGCTGTGAAAGTGGTGAAAGGTCTCGATGTAAACATAAAACCAACAAAACAATTATCCCCGGATGATTAATGTGTGAGAAAAGACTAACTCTAGACAGCTTCTGTCCTTCTGCGTGCTGCTAATTGTCGCGATGATCGACGACGCTCGCAGCTAAGGTACTCAGAATTCCATTTCAAATACCAAAAATTTTCATCTACGTTGTCACGAGAAAGAAGTAGCCATAAAGCACAGCAATTGGAATGTAAAATTAATCAAACAATTTTGTGAAATGGAGGAAATCGTTTGCTTTTGGTTGTCATTATTCAAATGAATTCGGTTCATCAAATCAGCATTATGAATTAGTCTCCGTTGTTTATGCGGTATGCCCTCAACCATTCTTCCAGAGTCATAGAAAACAAGAGTCCCTGAACATTGAAACGATCTGCTTCTGCTGCTGTAGAAGCAATGCAATCACGCCCTTACTGCTAGGATAACTTTATGCCCAAGTTGGAAAACTTTTCAACTGAAGTACTACTAGTACACAGATGAAGTGCAAAATCACACGATTTCAAAGACAATAAAATCATATAGCAGAACATCGCCCGCTTTTGAAGAGGATGGGATAAAAGCATCAAGAGAATTTGTCCGATAGCTAATCCCAAAAGCCAGACTAATGGGATATGCAAGCCAAAGGGTGGTTGCTTTCCATTTATAAGTGTTTAAGTATGCTATTTGCTTGTTTGCTACTTTCACTCTCCCTTTTAGTATTGACGAATATTTTATTCAGAAGATCTGGGGAATTTTATATTGTATCATGGCTAAGCAAGCTGCCACAGAAACTACGCAAATATTTTGCAATTCACAAGTCCAAAACTCAAAAAATCCCATCGAAAACCATTCAATTGCTTCAACAGTTCTGAAAGCGATAGTAGTTCCAACGTAGCGCTCAAATTTATGCAAAAAAATTCGAGCATTGGTAGCATGAAACACGATAACACATTAATGTGCATTGCCGAGGGAATACATCTCATAAATGAGACCGTTATTGAGTTCTATGGTTTCAGAAGCCAAAAAATAGTGAGCTAATACACGATGAGTTATCTAAGCAACACTAATAAATGAGAAAGATTGTCTATTGCTCACTGAGTGTAACCTATCCGCAACCTTGCTGGCTTTTATATTTAAGGATGTGGGTACTGTCTGCATACGTCGCTGTGCTCACACCTTCTCGATACTGTCCTGCTAACCACTCGGATGGTTTCCTGGCAGTATAAACGAAGGTAATACTACAGTCTTTTAGGAGGACCAGCCGGATTGTCCGGCTAACGCCATACTTCCTTTTTCTAATGACAGCGTTGTGATTGATAATCGGCTAACCCGAAACTCCTTTGAAAGGGTACCTTTCTGATCACGAAATGTGACACAGGGCAAGCAGGACAGTGCAAGTGGTGTTCAGCATGTGTCGATGCCTATGCCTCGATCGGTTGCTCCTTATCTTGAAAATAATGACCCCACAAAGGTTTAAGTGATGGGTAACCCAAGCTTTAAACAGTGCTCACAATGTTGCCGACTGGGAATAACACCATTAGCAAATACCGTTCTCGATGGATCTTCCTTTACCTACGAATTTGTCAATAGTTGAGAACCCTGATCACTGGCGGCAGAATGAGTGAATTATATTGAAACAAAGAGAATCCCTGATCCTTCATTGAGCCTTATAGTTCGATGGGTAACGGTTGTAACCTAATTGTAGGAAATGAAGCAAATTCTAATCTCCTTATAGTGCAGTGCCTTCCATCGATCCCTATCACAGCACTTACCGGTTTTATCGAATGAAACATATCAAAGAGTCAAAGCCAGATAGTTGATACCAAAGGCGTTAGGATTCAATTGATTAGTGTTTCTTGCTCACATGGGTCTCTCATCAGCTTTCATCAGTTGTTAGCAGTTCCTGTCACATAGTATCTACGACCTTTTTGCATCTTACATCGTCTGAAGAAACGCCAACGTTCCACTGTTAACAGGACGTTACAGTAAGTTACGGACGCTTGCATCGGAAACTGCATCATCGGACTGGCTTTTTTGCAGGTCTTACCGCATTGTTTGTAAAGTTTCAACATGGCACAATAATAGTGTCACCTGTACAAAGCTCTGTAGGTATCATTATTAGGTGCATCGGCTCTGAATATCTACAAAGAGCACCTGGAAAAGTCTTCAGAAAGTGTCATACCACTTCGCTCTATCAAGATGTCGGGTGCAACATCATATGAATTTCTATAGGAATTTTTTGAATTTATTCATCTAAAAAATATACGTCTCCTTTTCAGTTCTTCACTTTTTTCTACTATATTCCGCAAGTATTGTGGAATGATGAGAAACTGGAAATGTACTGGTTCCAGTACAGAGCAATTCACCTTGTTCGTGTCACCTTTTAACAGTGAGAGTTGGGAATGGCGAAGGTGCTGTAACTCACACTGAAGCGGTTGCATGCCTGCAAATGGCATCGACCGACGATAGCAGTAATTTTCCTTTTCATTGCGCTTGGTAACGTGTAGACCGAGGTATTGGACAAAACTACACGGAAAGCGAATGATAACGTTTATATCCAAAGAAAAAGGAACGTCTGTCTCATTTATCAATATTAATGACCCAGGGTTCGCAAGCGGCAAGAACGCATTACGTATGTATATGCTTTATTCCACCAAGTTCACTGCTTGTTAATAAATTTCACGAAAATCTGTTGGGTTGTAAGAAAAAAAATTGGCGACTGTCAAATATTCCAATCGACTTAATACAAAGTTGTTTTACAAACGTTTTATCTAATGGGCTCAAGCTTGGTCGAACTACGAATGAGGCAGCCACAACATCATCGTTGCATTAGGAGAAGGCACTGCATCTTAGCGTAGGGTTCGTCTTTGGTTTCAGAAGTTCAAAAGGGAGACGAGTAAATGGAATGCCAAGAGCGAGTTGGTCGACCATCGTTAATTAAACACGATGGTACGCTAAGAGCAGTCGACGAATACCGACGCCAACCTTTGGTAGAGATTATCAAATATGTGGTCGTTTCACATACAACCGTCATGGATCACCTCAAGCAGCTCTGGATGGAGAGGAAACATGACACGTGGGTGACACACCCATTTACGGAGCAGCAGCAATTGAGACGCCAAAAAATTTCAAGTTCCTTGCTGAGGAACAATGATATTGAACCATTTCTTCGTATTGTAACGTGTGATGAAAGATGGATCGTATATGACAACAGAAAACGTTCTGAACCTCCAAGAATTTCCCCATGTCAATTTTACACGTAAAGTAGACAATGATCACAGTTCGGTGATTCAGCCTTGGATTGCTACGCTACTATTTTCTTTTTCCGATCAAACCATCACCGCATAGTTTCGGTGTGCTCAAATTCACAAGATGTATACAAAACTGGAGCGAATGCAGCCATCACTAGTGAATCGTGTGCTTTTGCACGACAGTGTGTGACAATACATGTGTCACAAATCGACCTCCAAAAGTTGAGCGAGCTCCGGATCGAAGCTCTTCTCCATTCACCCTACTCATCAGACCTCTCAACAATTGACTTCCATTTATTCAAACACTTGGACAACTTCTTGAGGGATCGAGAACTCGAAAATCGAAGCGGCGAGGAAGCTGACCTTCTCGAATTCTTGGAATCCAGATCACTGCATTTTTGAACGATTGGAATAGAACAGTTCGTACACGTTGCTAATGGTACATAGAATCGATGGGGGCTTACTTCGTATAAAAATGTTCACTTTAGGATGTGTTATGACTTTTTGAAAGTTAGCTGTCAGAACGACAAGAACTTTCCTTACAACCTAATATAAGCTTGCATGTTTTAAAGGTGATTCGGCTATTGCTGGAGAAAGGTAAACGCAGGTCAATCCATATTCAAGGCACTCTGTAAATATGAAGTTGAGCCAGCCTCTTGACACCTTTCCGTGTTTGGAGTTTTTACAACTTTGCACAGTAAAAACGTATTCACATGAGTGGAAATGACAAGTTGTCACCCTGGAATATCCCATTAGAAGAACAGCAAGCATAGCCGTTTAGACTTTAGAACCAGGAGAACCACGTTCTCGATGCTGCTGTGAGAAGAGAGCTCTGCGGAATTCGTAGAAATGGTTCCGTTACTTACGCATTTAATTCCGTCAAGTCCTTTGCCTTCAGGGGACTCACATGAAAAGAGCAAGGCAAAGAGTTGAAACAAATGAAAAGGTGTGGTCTACACATCCAAATACTCTGTCCTCACTGTAAACAGGATTGGTGATCGTGACATTGCTATGATGGTAGACACGATGGAGCGATACTGGACAATAATATCCGTCTACGCATCATAAGCCGGCCAACTCGAGCTCGGAAGCAATTAGTTTTACCTGAACCATGACTAAGGCATGGGGCCATACAGTGAGGAGAGTGTCTCAACATAGCGGATGATCTGAAAAGTCCCTTCGCACCTCTGACAGCCAGAAGAAGATCTAGCAGACTGTAGATCTTCTTCTCAAGAAAGGAAACTCAGAAGCTAACCGACTGCAACCGGTAGCATAAGGAGACGGACGGAGATCGACCAGGTAATGGTGAGAGAACCGTCGTTAAATCTGTAAAGGGCATGAAGGCACTACCGAGAGAAGAGTGTTTCCGCAGTATAAACCACTCTTAGCAGAGCTAGCAATCGAGCATCCCAAGAGATTAAGTAAGGGTTGTACTAACTCAACAAATTTGTAGGAGCACTGCGACTTATTCTACTCTGTAGAAGAGAAACACTTGATGAGACTTTAGCTGGATTCACAGGAAGCAAGGAAACCTGGTTCTGGAACGATGAGGTCTAAAGGGGCGAAAAGCAGAAGGATGATGCATCCATGCGCTGGCAGAGGAAGGAAGCTGCAGAAGACCTAACTGCCCATTGAAGTGCAAGAGGCATGTCAAGACTGCAGCGGCGAAGACAGAAAATACGGAACTAGAAGCGAGAATCTCGGGAGTAGAAGAGAAGAAAAGGTAATCTACCTGCTGGCGAAATCCTGGCATCGGTTTTTCACAAGGCAGTGAAAGCTGTAATGGCTACCGATCGTGCCATTAAGAAACTTCACTGCGTGGAGGAGCAGCAGGATCGTTCCCATTTTTGAAAGGAGCAAAAGGAGAGAGGCTAGATGGATTTTCCCAATTAAACTGGGATCAGGTCGACTGCACATATTACGAAACTGTACGACAAGATAGTCGACTCGAATCGAAGGATCTCGTCCGGATCACCCGAGAGCAGATCGAATTCATGCCGTGAGGTCTACAGCAGATGCGATCTTCATGGCAAGGCAGGCGATGGAAAAGAGTCAAAATTAAGGTAGATCCTGCTACCTGGCTTCCTTCGATCTGAGGGGGAGCGGTTGAGAAATAGCTTTCTTTGCAGTCCTAACCGTCAGTGGATGAGGGACTAGCGCGTTCTGTTGGTGTGCTTGCTCTTAGTGCTCTCGTTGCCTTATAATGTATCAGTCACGGTCGCTTGCATGGGAGGAAAAAGAGAGGATTGCACTCTTCCCTCTTCTTTTCAGGGGTATGTTGGTGTACTCTGAAATTTGAGATACGACACCAGTCGAATTTTATTTAGATCCTAACATGGAATCTGTGTTGTCATATAGGCAGCTTTTGAATCTTTTCATTTTCTTGGTCAATTTTGATTTTTGTTAGTCCGAAGTTCTTTCGTAATGATGTTGGAAGTGCAATCTGTCGTCACCATTCCCATTGTGGAAGCCAGTCGCTTACTCGTCGCCAATCAACCAATAGCATACGAGACGGTCCCGTAATAGAAGTGTAATACCTTCGTAACCATTTCTAAATCTGTCTGATGACTCTCAGTGGAATGAAGGCAATAATTTTAGTTTGTGCAGATACTGTCCATGAAAGTTTCTTGCTGTATTACTATCATTACAGCATCTGTAAATCGGCATACGGTTGCCTATGCATTACACTAGTGAAGGAGCACTCTGTGGAGTGTATGAATAACTGAATAAACAAATGAATGAATAAATGTATAGTCACAGCTGTACTATTAGTTAGTTTTATTTGACAGATTCAATTTTTCACTTGAGCAGTGTCGTGGTTTTGTTCGTCCGGTGAGACCTTTGTCGCTTGCATCGCCACATATCCGAAAGAAGCTGTGCCAAAAGCCAGGCTAGTTAGCAGTGTCACCGTCCATATTGTAACTGACATCTCAGGTGACAAGAACAGAACAATCGACGAAGACACGGACTGAAATAGTTAACTCAATCAATAAATCAGCCGAAGCTTTGACAACAAAAGGCTTTAAAGAATCGAAGTGTCTACTCTCAAAGAGACATATCGCTAAACGTATTCTTGAAACTCGAGTCTGCTATCGTGAACCGAGCCTTTAAGAGAGCCATGATGGTGTTAGGCAAATTTAGAGAAGCCGCGGTCCCGTAAATGCTCACTTTTAGCCACTGATTACATAACAAACCAGTTATTTTTTCATACGCTACGCTATAAATTTTCACCCTTGTTCTCTCTACCAGGAAATCTTTTACACTTTTTGTACCGATGCGTAATATGAGTTGAATAACTGTTTCTTGATTATTACATCCTTACTTCTTGAATGCTTCTTGAATGGAGTCGTCAATTCATTTAACAAGCACAGTTGTAGTAGCAAAGAATGAGGTCTACTATGAATGATTCGCTTCTTTCCAAACATATTTCTCATCGGATCATTCTTCCTGCTCTTCTCTATCCAAGTATTAGGAAAAGCTCGACAATGTAATAATTTCACTTTGAGTGTTTTGGATAGAGGAGCATCTCTCTCAAGCTCGGAACCAACGCCGACTCACGAGAATCGATGTTACCTGGGAAGAGGTCGGGTCAAAGTCTGATTGGATTGGACATAGAACAAGGTCATAAGGGCACAGGTAAGCTAAGCCGGGCTTCGCCTTGAATCACGCCTCACACCCTTGGACTCTACGCAGGTCAACAAGCTGTGGGAAAAACAATGCTCATAGTTCTCCAATACCCCAGAGTGTAGAGATCTGGAATTCTGGGCTTCGTCAATCGAGGGACTGTGCTCGATCGTTCATGGAATCGATAAACAGGTTGGTCAGTCATTCTATTCTGTGGAGGCAATTGAAACAGGAGCTAAGCAACGAGTTCCCTCACTTCGTCAAATGAACACAAAACGTCCGCCGACCTGAACGTCAAACTTCTTAATGAGAGTTTTAAGTAGAAGGACAAATTCGTCAAGCGTATTATTAAGCGAACAGAGACGACAGGATCAATTATTCAAGATATGAGGCTCTAGGCGGGCCAGCTTTGCGAAAACTTGACTGGTCAGCAATATCGAGCACACCTGGTCAGTTAATCTCTGAGCGTTGCTTTTAATAGTACCCTTTCTATAAAGAAACAGCTTGGCTCCTGTTACGATAAATACAGGTCTTCGCCCCTTTCTTAGCTCCTCAATATGTAACAAAGACCATCTAGAGGAGAGAGTGCGTCCGACTAGTTTGTTTATGTTACCTGTATTAATCTGCTTAGAGAAAAGGCTTGAGGTCGCCGGTGAGGTACTGCAATTTGACAAATCACTGTTCGAGCAGTAGTTATTGTTGAGTCAGCCAACCCTACGAGTAGTCCACATACAATGCAAATTGGAACTCTGAATAATGGCAGGAAAGTTGTGGGTGCTGCAATTGAGTTGAGGTAAAAAGAACGTTCTCAAACATACGTGGGTGATAATACTATTCCTTCACCAGGTGACGGCCTTGCCGTCGACCAAGTGGGGAATGCCAAGAAAAAAAGCGTCTGGAAGCAGATGCTGAACACTGCATGGCAAAGCATAGTTGGCGTCAGACTGAAATTGCGTATTCGTCTTGACAGAAAAGAGACGAAGAGACCACCTAAAATTTTAAAAATTTCGATTTGTCGCGCGAATGAGGATTATTTCGCAACATACCAATGAATTCTCCTATTCCCAGACATATACCATAGTAAGCTACCAGATGGGTATGGGTATTCAAGGAATGTGCGAAGCTGAAACAAATCCGTGATGAGGCAGATATGATAATTACGGAGTTAGAAAGATGATAACGCTGGTAGTCGGTAGTGCCAAAGAGAACAACAGATAGCTAGTAATTTTTACTTCACTACTCACTTCAATCTTGTTCGATTATGGCTGATTGCCTTGTCAAGTGCAGTCAATTAAGTAGTGGGGAACTATCGGAAGCGATATTGGGTAAGTTTAATGAGTGGAACCTTTTCTGCTAAGTGCTACTAATGAGGTTCAACATTTAGATACGTACTACCACGTACTACCATGCCCTTTACTGCGGTTGTTTGCCCTATCGTTCTTTGTGCCGGCATTACTATGTCCACTTATTCAGTCTATTCGGCCTTTTTCGGCATCTTCTGCATCGAAGTACGCACCACGTCCTGCTTATAGTGACACATGAGAAAATTGAACTTTTGAAAGTGCCACTCTCTAAGGTATATTGCTTTATAAATTTTGTTGCGTTGCACTGGCAGTGGTGGCTGCTGATCGATTATTTCGGTTCGCTTGCTGACCTACGTTCCACACTGAAAAGTGTCAAATCACAACAATCAAGAGGCCTAGGCTATGATGGTGTGGAAACGACCTACGTATGTCTGTCCAAGGACTACAGGACCAAGTCGCGCTCCTAATGAAATCCAGTGGCGTGGCGGAGTATCAAGGAAGATATAGCTGCGTAATGCGGGAACTCCACTAGCTGCATGTTGAAAATGCTGAAATCATACAGGAACTCAACAGCGCTCGTGAGGTTTTGTCTGATTCATCAACTAATCACATCACTCGTTACAGAGTTCCCAACTATATCAATTCTCTGATGTGGGATCACCGTTGCCAGAAATGGTGGTGCCTTTCCAAGAAGTTGAGAAATAACGCTCTACAATTGTAAGTGGTGTAACAGAGTTAGAGTCACCAAATCTCAGAGATTGCTTTTCATATGATTTCGCCAGTGTCTGTATCATGCTTGACTTTTGAATGTAGAATGTGACCCACTCACTCTATCGACTTGGTGGGTATCGAGTATGTAGTGACAGATTATTGAAAGTTGTCTTGTCATCTCGCACTTTTCAAAGTCTTGCATCGGAACAAGTCTCGCGTCTGCGCTATATTTCCGGTCTAGAGGTCTACATGAGGAAATTTCGTGCTTCAGAAGAAAGGAAGCGTCTTGAGGTGAGGGTTCGCAAATTTGAGGAAGGAGACAAAACGTCGCTCACTGCTAAGGGTGGAGTCATCAACCGCCACTGCTCCTCCCAGACATGTAACGAGTCCCTTCGCTAAAGTCAAGGAAAATCGTTAGGTCGGTCTGTTCGTATGCTGAAATATTTTCATGCCAAGGAAGGTCAGTCTTTAAACTCATCGAAGGTTCCCTATCATCATCATAAATATAGTGTGGTCGCGGGATGGTTCCCACGAAAAGTGGCAATATTCTTGATCTCGTTCCAAATGCCCATGTTTTTGGAGACTTGTCGATTGCTTCTGCCGTTGATTTATGTTATCATAACATGCCGTTTCGAGTTAGATGTATGCTGTCTCAGCCTACAAACATACATGTACATATGAGCGGATATATTCGAATCGTAATTCAAGAGCCCTGTGTAGTAGTCTGGCCCACGTTCGTTACCATTGCTCAAATCCAGAAATAGTGTTAATGAGAAGTATAAGCTGCTTCTATCAATCTTGCATAGCGCACTCAAATCTCACGTCCCATGGTCAACGGTCCCTTGTGATAAGTCCGCTCGCTCGCCTACCTCCATAACTGTGAAAGGTGTAGGAGCATCGCGAAGTTTTATTCGTTGAGGCAAAAATTGGAAGAGGTTAAAGTCGCCCCGTTAAAGTATCATGTGCATCTTACAAGAGTATAATGATTATCTGAAGAAGAAAACCACTACCTCCGGTCATGCTCGTAATTCCTAGAGACATTTAAGTAAGAAATTGCAAGATATCAAATGCATTGGTTGCTTGATGAAGGGAATAGGGTATCAATTTGAAAGCATTTTTCAGGTTGATGGCGAGAATATCCGTAATGACTTCTACCATTCTGTTGAACCCATGAAAGATGTTACCCTGCTTCACAGCCTTCGTTTTGTGCGATTCATGTAATTGCTAAGTGACCCGATTTCCCCTTGGCTATGCCTGATTCTCTTCCATTCTTTCTAGCGGCAAGAAGGTTCCAGTTATATTTAGGGTTCTCGTATACATCTTTGATCAGTCTTCATCATTTGTTGCAGTTCCTACGTGGCACTCCTTCGCTACATCTCTACTTGTGAAGGATAACCTACTTCTGAGTATTAGTTCACCACTTCAAAGGCTCTTTAACAATGTTTTGAAGGACCACATCGTCAACCACTTTTCTGTCATTACGATAATTTCAGCTAACCAACATAGTTTTACCTCGGTGCGATTTGTTGAGACTAAACTAGTTGAAGTTGAACTGTCGATGATTGAACGGAATTTTTAAACAAGAAAGATAGTTGCGATGAGTTATTTGGTTTCGCAAAAGCATTCGATAGATTTCCCACAACAAATTGTTTCATAGGTTGGAGTCTCTAGGATTCATCTTGTTGTTATTGAATGAATCAGAAATAAGCTAGTAGTCAGAACGTTCTGGGTGAATATTGATCAATCATTCTCTAGCCTGAGATGCGTAGGAAGTGGAGTACGGCAAAGAGCCATATTCTCACCTGTCCTTTTCAACATTTTCACGGGCGAAATCCCGACCATGCTGTGTGAGGAAGAAGTCAGGACAAGGGTTTATGCAGACGATTCGCAAACTTACAAGCATTTTATGTCTGAATGACCCTCAAGTTCTAGAAGAAGCGATCGACTTAGCGGTGAAATTGTCCAAACAATGGCAATTGCCCCTAGCTCCTCAGAAAACTGTTTACATGCAACTATTATCTGGACGGTCTTCATTGAGACATTTGTGTATATATTGTTCTATACTGCTAGCGTTTCCAGAGACTGTCCGCTAAGCTAAAGCGTCTTATTGTCAGATTTTGGGTAACTTGATTGGTTTTTACGTGTATGGAGATTATGCTTGATTTTTCGGGTGTCTCATATATTTTCCCACTTGTGCCTTTGCACACGTAATAAACCTATCCGGCGTTTCCACAAGGAAGCTAGCTGATTGGATTTTGTTAATTCTTTTGCGGACGCTCGAACATGTCTGCTATTACTTGACTGATAATGTCGATTTCTTATTACTAGTTATAATTATCTTTACTATTAATATGGTGGCCCGGAAGTTTTGCCACGAGATGGAAATCAGTCTGAATCTATTAGGTTGGAAGGAAAATCCTGCAACAAAAAAGTTGAAGCGTCAGCAATTTGTATCGACAGTGTGAACACGGTAGCAAGAGTGATAAACTTGTAGGACATTCCTCAGGTAATTAACACATGAGTAAATAAGGGCACGCGTGTGGGCTTTAGAAGCATTGCGGTCAATAAATGGACAACAACCGATTCGTACCATCACCTTCTACGAAGTGCGCCAAGGGAAAAAAGCGGGTGTAGCGGCTTAAATTATCATGAACCTATTCAATGCTGGCACTGCTCACCGATCGACGGTCAACAATCGGTTGGACCGCTTCACTGCAGGAGATATTAGTCTTCGGAGTAACGCAAGCATCATCCCTTAATTTGATGGAGGTTGAAGGAATCTATCCACTAGGAGTTGCTAAACGCAGACTAGATGGACACAGCTATCGGTTACCCCTATGAACCCCGAAATTTGGCCAACGGGTTTAGAGAACGACCATCAAAACCGTAAATCAGGTACCCTTAGAGGGACTGCGCGCGTCGAAATTCCGCTTTAAACGCGTCTCAAAGGTTCTACGATCCCAATTGGTTCCAGGTTGTTCATCAGTCGTACTCCCTAAGTGTTGCCCCTTTCACCTAATATGCGCTCCGCCTTCTTGAGCATACCGTTGTAGAAAAAAATCGAAATTTAATGTGATCTGAAGACGGCAGTCGATTACTTCTTTGAGTCACAGCTTCCTCACTCCTGGATAAAAGGCATCAGTGATTTACTCAAAGGATAATAAAAGGTTGTTGACCCCTTTGGTAAATATACTTCCGAAAACTGATCGACCTGGAAAATTTTAGAAATGATTTGAAAAAGAATCATTGTGTTGCAGGACTTTCCTTCCAACCCAATACTTCTAGATTTTCCCAAGTCAATCTAGCAATAGAGCAATAAATAATAAATGTAGTCACCAGTAAGGTCAAGAGCCTTCGACTATCCTTTGAGTGAATCGCTGCTTTAAATCACACCTTCAATCAAAATTCAGGGAGCTGTGTTTCAAAGAAATCATTCACTTCTGTATCGTATCAGACAATCTAGCCAGAAGTTACGAACTTTTATGCATGAAGGGATGCTTGAAGAGGGTGTATACTTTCTCCAACCGCGATGACCTAATGTTAGGGTTCATAGAGTTCGGCGACAGTTGAGGTTATCTAGTCTGCGTCGAGCATCTCGTAATGGACGAAACCCTTCACGCATACAAAACTATGGGGCAAATATATGCCTGCGTTACTTCAGAGACTAGTATCTCCTGCGGGGTACAAGCATTGTTGACCGCTGAACAATGCTTTCAGCGATTAGGATGCTGTTAGTTGCAGTCGCTACACGTGCGTTTTTCTCTGACGTGCCTAGTAGAGGGTGATGGTACGCATCAGGTGTTCTCCAATCATTGTTCAAAAAGTTGCAAAAGACTACATGCGTGCTCTTTTTTACTCATATGTTGGATGCCCGAACAACTTCTCGAAAGTTTATCACCCTTGCTATCGTGTTCACACTGTTTATACGAAATATGACGCTCCAAATTTTTTGTTTAACTTTTTTGTCAACCTAATATTACTATTAATTATTGTTCTATTATTGAAGGGGCTGTGATTACTGTTTCTTCAATAATAGAACAATAATTAAGTGTAATACTGGGTTGGCAAAAGGGTTATGTCTTGCGTTCTTCGATCAGAAGAAAGCCTCTAATAAAGTTAAGACAGAAAATGTAATCGAAGCTCTTAACAACCAGGGTGTTCCTACTCAGTATATAAGGATGATTTGTGAGTTTTACAATAATTTCACGACCAGGGTTTTGTCATTGTACAGGGAAGTCATTATCAACGTGAAGAGAGGTGTCCGGCAGGGCGACAAACTTTTCAGCGCCGACATCGTGCTCATAAACTTATAAAGCCGAACATCGAGCTGAACGTACGGATGCTCGCCGAATTTGACAGTGCTTGTGGAAGGATCGCCTTGAGACTGAACTTAACGAAGACGATGTTCATGAAAAAACGATTTGTACCTGATGCTCCCTTTTCGCTGAACGGAACGAATACCTCCGAATGCTTTAGCTATGTGTATCTAGGTGTGGAAGTCAGCATGATAAACGACCTAGCTCCGGAGCTGAGCAGAAGAAAACGAGCCGCGTGGGGAGCATTCAAGAATGTTGAGGGATTAGTGAAGAAGACAAAGAACATGCGGTTCGCGCTAACCTTTTTGACACCGCTGTCCTTCCTGTTTTGATATACGCCTCGGAGACTTGGACTCTCCGAAAGCAGGATGAGCATGCTGTCAGCCTTACTCAACGAGCTTTGGGAAGGACGATGCTCGGAATTTCTCTATGCAAGCATGTAGAGAAGGGAATCCGGAATACCGAGCTCCGTCATAGAACGAAAATCAGGTATGCCGTTGATTACTGTCGTGCCGTTCGGATGACTTAAAGGCCGGCCTCGCCGGGGCGCGCGCGTAGTCCCGCCGGGGAGGCACCGTACGCAGCAGAGAGCTAAAGTTTGCCACGTGGCGACGGACTCTAGCCGCTATCGGCGTTTGCATCATTCATTCGCCATCGTGTCAACACCATAGCCTGCTGCTTTCGACTACTCCTGTGCCTTCAACGTCAGCAATATGGACGTAGCCCCGATGGGCTCGTAGCACCACTCGTATGCCATCTCTAAGTGGTGCCAAGCTGCATGGATTGAAGCTGAATGGAAACAACTGGAAGACGGTCGACTGCTACCAAGGACCTGGATGCAGCGTAGCCAAAAAGGAGGTAGGAAGGCTTGGTTGGGACCTGGATGACATTGAGATCGGATCGTACCCCAGACCGTAGGTTGTAGTGTGGTTATATTCATGTACATATTTTCTTGCTTTTCATTCATAGTATTTTTCTATAGTGTTTGCTCACAGTATTTTTCGTAGTGACTTTTTCGATTTAATCGTATTCACATTCCATTTCGTATCGACGCAGTATATCATAGAATGTATGTCATATATATGTGCTGGTGATACGTAGGATGTCAGTAATATCTGTTATATCGCAGTCACTCTGTTGAGCTCGTGGAGTGGCACGTAGGTCACGGTCGGACCCCGTGCCCAGTGTCCGAGGGAGCTCGGCACTGGGCCAACAATGTCGTAGCGTACTGCGGAGGCAAACCACCTCGTGGGAGCCTGCGAGGGAGACTGGGGCAGCCCTAGGCCTACCAAGTCCGTGTGGCAGTTGAATCCGAGCATGGCGAGCGGGCAGAAGACCCCGATCACTTAGCTCACGCCGCCGGGGACGCCCTGCCGAGCGACCACCGATGCTGAAGGGCTCGGAGAACGTCACCGACAGCGTGACAATTACCGCCAAGAAATCGAAGATCATGTGGGCCGGACACGTTATGGAATATATTGATGACCGTTGAACCGAGGCGATTACTGACTGGATCCCTCGGGACATCAAACGAACTCCAGGGCGGTCGCCAGCGAGATGGTCAGACTTCTTCGACGTCGTGACCCAAAGCGAGGAAGATTCACTGGAGAACTCTGCTCGTGACAGCGATGAATGGAGACGAGCGCCACTGGCGCCCGCTCGAGGGAGTCGATGATCAGCGGGACGACAGATAATACAGGTGACACATGTGATTATTGAAGGAAACTTCGGCGCGTACTGAACTCTGCAAGAGCTGAATGCTGCGGAAACATCTTGCCACATTCCTGGGCACGTTTGAAGTAGGTCATCTTTCCATAAGTATAATCAAGAAATTAGTATTCCGCAACGATAATACATATAAGTCTCAGTAAGCCGAGCATGTTATCGGTTCATAGCCAGCGACAGATTTTCATGGCTCTACTTCAATCATTCTTGCAACTAGTCAGAAAGTAACTTCAAACAACCCCCAACTTCTCTTCTGTTTTTACCTCAGCATAGTTATTTGTGCTTAAAATATTCTTGCACCGTGCGACGTTGTTAGGCGGAACGATTCAATCAGTCAACGGCCTAATGTTTCGACGCTATGTTTTCTTCAGAAGCCAAGGTTCCACTAGGTTGGTTCTCAAACAGATATAAAAATCTGTTGTGGCCACAAGGCAACTGTCAGCAGCGAAAAAGCAGAACATAATTTCAAATAGAAAGCAAAACGACACTACAGTTACCTGAATGTTGTAGGAAACACTGCAAGATAGAACGAGGTAAATATTCCCTGATATAGAAAAGCTAGAGAGAGAATCAACATATTCTTACGTAGAAGTGTCTCGCCCAGCGATTCTGAAAGCACAGATTGAGTATCGCATGGCACACATAATGCGTGCATAAAAAAGGAAACGAACAAGTTTATTTTAATCTCCAGCATAAAAACATTGATACTTCTCGGCTGAGGGCCCCAATCACTACTACATAATATAGAATGTGCACTAATAGTTTCACTGAGAAGAAATAGTATTTTTTGGTATTATACTTTGCGTCAACCAACAAGTGACATTAAGAAATGCTAAATTGCTGCCTTGCCACATAGAAGGTTATCAAAAAGTTCTTTTTGTCATAGTCGCATTTCTATTGATGCACGTCACTATAAATGTTTAGCACATGAGTAAAGCAGCGACCAAATTCTGGATTTCTTATGTGCGATATTGCATTACTCACTAAGAAGGTTGTTCATCCTATTTCCTTGGAACGCTTATGGGTATAACAATAGTCATGAATCTGCCATGAAACGATGAGAGGACTCACTAAGTTGCCCGACAAATGACCAGGCCTTTCTCTGTGCAGTCGAAGCAATACTATTATACTGCTTTGTTGGAAGGAAGGTGAAAATCAGTATAGACAGCAGAGATACTCCAAGGTAAGAGCCGTAAAGCAGGCGTATTTTGTTTTCTGAATGAACTCTCATTATTCGGATATATCGTATCATAACTCTTATTTTGAAAGTTGAAAGAAGTCATAGGTGTGTGATGCGATGGCTCAAGATACGCTGTCACTAACCTGAAAAATGGAGGTAGCTGATATCTCCAAAACTTTGGGGAATTCCACCACCAGCGATAAGAAAAACTACAAGAAGCACAAGGCCTCCAACAAGCATGCTGCAATCAAGCAAATGCAAAGTCTTATGCATGTTGCACATACATAATTTTATATGAATCCATTGGCATTTCCGAGAAAATAAAGGCTGTCAGCTACAGGAAAATCGATCAAATCAATTGCACTTATTCCCGGTCAATACAAGTTTTCGATGGTACTCTGTCCAGCAGAAACGGGTAACGGAATCATCGATGCACAAGGACGCATACTTTTATCTCTGACACCTCTTAGGCTACCTCCACACAGAGGCTTAAGTCAGCTCAACTACTAGTTCGCTTACTCATGACCGTAGTCTCCGTGCTTGTCGATTCACTGCAAATTTTCCTTTTCTTAAATGAAGATTCCGGTGAAGAGAGCAATAGGACAACGCAATCCCTTGATCCGTGAGGGAGGCTTACTTGAAGACACAGTTCATGATAATTTTGAGGTACTCATCTTATGTCGAGAAGGGGAAGTGTTGGTGTAATGCAGTCGATCGGTGGAGGAGGAAGCAGGAGAATCCGCCTACTTTGCGAAAAATAAGGCTTTCTAAAAGTAGTGGCACTGGAGGTTGTACGAGATTACCATGACGAAAAGGCATGGGTCGGGTATTATAACAGGATTTCAATTGTTACTATTGCGCAGAGCTGGCTACATCAAGTTTGAATTGGTTAAAACTGCCTTCCCTCATAGCCGTGGGTCACGACAAGTTGCTTGAACATTCAACATGGTAGTCCTTTGAGATAGTGCAGCCTCTAAATCACCGTTGAGACTCGTCCGCTGTGGGTGTGACATTTTCACAATACAATCTCTGGCCCCTTATTGTGCCCTATTCAGGAAGTTTTTCGACCTCAGTTCGCCACATATGGTATCAGAGGGGCCTCGAATTCATGCTATGTGGGAAAATTAAAAAGCCATTTCCTTGCCAACCGCGTCTTCAAATACAGGAAGGCAAGGGAGCAAGGAAATTCGTCGGCCTCTAAGTTGCATGAGGTAAGCGAGAGATTAATGTGTGTAAAGAGTTATTCTCAAAATTACAAAGTACAGTGTACGAAGTCGAACTAATTGCGGCCTCCCATTTCTCCAAAACAGTGAGTCACGGAACTGTTACCAAGTTCCCTGCTCTGAGTGTCTAGGTGAACGGATACACCCACTTCTGGTGTTTGTTAGTGAAGACAAATCTTTATAGTCTGGAATATAATACTCCTAAGGCAAGCATCAACATTTTTTCAATAATTCAGGTACGAAATTCTTCCAGCTGCTAGCGTTTTCTTTCAAAACCACTTAATATTTACTCTCATCCTCGCAGCTATTTCCTAAAAATTGAAGTGGGAGCGTGGAGATGATGACAATACCTTGCTTGATCGCAGTGGTGGATGACTCGACCATATACTCGAATGACGATCGCCTTAAAGCTGTATCGCCTGTCGTTCCGTTGACCATCGTCTTCCTCGAGCGGGTGCCGTATAGTCCTCCTGCGCCCACGTCGCTAGCCAGAGCGGCTCAGTATATCGCCATTGCTCAAGGAGCACTAGCCGCAACACTCATCCGTTTTAGGCAATTCGCAAAAACTTTGACCATGCCATAGGCAACGATTTTTGTTCGCTGACGGAGCTCAGAACTCCCGATTCTTTTCTGTAGTGGTGATAAATGACGTTAACATCATGATCTTTCCGTTTTCGCAGAACCCAATTCTTCGAGGGAGGAGGGATGACCTTCTTCACTACTCCCTCGACAATTTGAGTGTTCCCCACGCCGCGCATTTTCCATCTGCTCATCTGTGGAGCTAGGTCGTTCATGATATTAATTTCTCGACTAAATACGCGTAGCCAGAGCCTTCAAAGATATTCGCTTAAAAACCATCAGGTGTCAATCCGTTTGTCATGATTACCGTTCAAGTTGAGTTCCAGTCCAAATTTCCCTGCACCGCTGTCGAATCCGGCTAGCATTCGTTCGATGTTACAAGCACGATGTTGTGTGCAAGCTGAGGTGATGTAAGTAGCGGTCCTCGACGTGCACTTTCGAGTCTTCTCACATCAAACGACGCACGGTATTCTTAGGAGCGACACTGAAGGGTTGGGACGTACTGCTCTACCAAACCCCTCTCATTCGTGCCAACAATGATTTCCTTGTAGAGATGCATAACCTTACTGTTGCGCAGCTCAATCAGCATCCTTATATATCGAATAGGATCACCCTGATTGCTAAGGGTTTCAATTACCGCTTCCGCCAATATTGTCAAAATCCATCTCCAATCAACGAACCTTGGGTATAACGGCATACTCTCGGCATCTACGTGATGACATATCGAATTGCTGAAGAGAGAGCTTGAAGAACGGCATAGCCGTCTGCGTAAAAAGACAGGTAGGCAAGCAAACATGGCTGCCGAAAGGATACGATTGGAAGTTGTAGATGACCTCTTCCATTGCCTGCGATATGACTGTTCTGTCGGGACAAAGCGAAGTCATGTCGGTCTTCTTATTGGCGAAGCTCTTTACGATTCTTCGTTCCTTAGACTGTGCAGCTCTCCGTTCACACGTCAAAAACAGAAATGGAGGAGAAGGTGATCCGATTCTGTGCCGAAGACGTTGTCGATGTCAATTAGGCAAGACTTCCAATTGAAAATGGTAAGTGATTTTTGTGGAATGGTCTACCAGGTGACTCTCAAGTCAATCGCAAGCGAAAGGGTTTCTAGGATTTTCATAGATGGTGGTGCTGGAATCTTTGAAGCGACCGACGATGATCTTGGAGAAAGAGTGGTACCCTCCCGATAGCTTGTCCAGGTGAAATAAAATGCTTCCTTCTCATCTTCATCTCGTCGGTGCGTAATCAAGTGTAAGTGAGAATTAGGGTTGAGCCATCCTCCAAGTCGTAAAAGTTCGGTTCGGGTAGCAAGCCAGGCTATCGCCTAAAGGACAAGGGGTTTAGTTACTGAAGGCAACGCAAAATCGCCTCCTAGATTTCTTCCAAGCCTCTGGCTGAACAAATGTCCAGATTTCAACCCCACCAGCAGAAACTCTAAACATGCACGGGCGCGGGTACACTACAGTGAGACAAGAGGTATGAGTAGATTCAACATAGCGAAAGCAGGTAGTCCGTAACCTGAGTCCACCTGCGTCTCTGGACAAAGACCGGTAGAATTCAGGCAGCAATTTACTCTTTCACCTCTACCTTTGACTATGTTCATCATTTTAAACGAATGCGGCGTGGTATAACGCGAAGTAAACGCTGTCCAAGTTTTAAACAATATTCATTGAAGGCACAATTCAATGAAAATGGTTTTTGAGTTCTCCCTTCGAGAATATCCAGTGGCCCCCAAGAGTAGCAGAAAGGAACTCAAGGGCTAGGGCATAGTGGAAGCACCAATACTGAATTGCTCGGATGTCACGCCCATCAACCGATGATGTGTCAGACGAGTGTCGAGCTGATACAGATTGCAATATTCGCGTCACGACCGCGTCAGGAGCAGCTAATCGTCGAGTGCTGAGCAAGCGTCTCTATTACTCCATTATTCTCTGTCAATCTTTTTGCCGCTGCGGTCGTTTATCTAATTCTCTACCTGATGAGGCTGGAAAAGGTGGGCTACTTTCGCTACTACTTTTGTTAACTTATGCTTATGAGTGCATGAATTCCAAAGGCTGGTTTTGCTCAATGTAGTCAGCTATTCGCACCAGGACCCACACGTACGCAGTGACACCTTGTGTAGCTGGTCCGAACGCCTCGATCTTCTTCACTTTTCTAGTCTCTTTCTCGTCCAGCCCCCTTTTCAACGAGTTTTTTGAAGCATTTCATCATAATGGAAACACCGATCCGAGCACTTTCTTCGTCTTCATCGCACTACTTCCATCTTGTCTTCCATTTTTCGTCATAATCTGGATTACCCAAAATTATGGTTAGCTGTGCCTTCAGGAGCACCAATTCCATCTAGCTTCTTTCACAAAGTTTCCTACCTTGTGGCAGCATATGTGGCGCGAAAATCGGATTCTGTACACATCTTCTGGATGATATTCTATCAATACTACTATGACTCCACCTTAGCTTTCCTTGCTTCCCTTCACTTTATATCCCCACGAAGAAAAAGTTGTCAGGAAGAAATTTTTCGTTTCTAAGCACATGAGTAAGCTTCAGGAAGATTACGAATGAGCAAGTAGAGGGTAGAGGAGAGGACATGATGCCGCATAGTGCAATGTAGAGCATGTAGTAGTAAATGTAGACCGGAAGTGGGTACCATTTAAGCCAGAGGTTAGTTGCTAGATGTAACGAATGTACTTCAGAAAGTTCACAAGACCATACCGTTATAATGTAATATTGTACCCCGGCCTTTAACCTGCCTATTACGATCACACTCTGCGAAAAATATCACACTTTGAAAATCATGCTCAGAATTTCGACTTACCATTGATGTCCAATAGCAATTTCTATTGCAGTGTTCGGTTCAATTGTGGCCCATGTAGAGTGTTCCGAAAGGTAAGCCCCTTCGCAATTATTGTACACTATAAGTAACCATGATTAATAGAAGTCATAACCAAGGAATGTTGCCACATCATCGATGAAGCGTAAGAAAAGATGGGAAGGCGCAACATGATAGAAAGAATGGAAATAGGACTCTCTCTGCTCAACGCAGTGAGAGGTAAGGTGACGCGCTATTTTGAAGTCAAGTGTGGGTAGAAATTATTTATATAGATTTTTCGCAGGAGTGCATTACTTCATGCGGGGGAGAGATGTAAGAATTTGCGAGGGGATTATCGCTTCATACGACTCAGAGGAACTCACTTCAACGCTGCCTCTTCACATGACCCTTTTTCTTGTTCCACAATATCAGTCTGATCTCCCCTATTTTATGATGAGGTTGAAATGATATGCTGACCGCCATCATTACCCGTACCCTTTGCTTTCCGAAAAACGAGTAATCAGTATCGTTCCCATATCAAAATACACAAGTCAACAGTGATCGAAATCCATTGCTATTATCGATCGTTACATCTGCAACCATTCCCGAAACATTTCTTCATTTCTTCTTGGTGGGACTTGTTTGAAAATTGTGCAAATAAAGGGAACGAAGCTTCGAAACACACAACAATCGGAAGACTTCCCTACATCCAAAAATATACCTTACGTGCTGTTAGTGTAGTCTCCTGCCCTTCCCATAATGTGCTCTGTAGGCCTCCCTTGTTTGAATACACCAGCTCCAGGTATACAAATTTCGTGCCCGAGTCCGTCCCTGACGCCTACCACATGTGCTCTCACCCTATAGCCCTAACCTTGATGATTCTGAACGCTCTAGTTGAAAGAAGTTATGAATTCTCGGTCGGACACAGAGACATAAAACTATATGAACACACTCACACACACTATTTGTGCGTCTGTGTTCGAGTTATAGGAACTGTTATGCACCACCTCTTTGAATTCACTTCTGTGGGAAACTTCATATTACCTTCATATCAAGTACAGTCCGCTGCTTTTGTTAGTTTCAAAAGTTCCTGCACTGAACGGATGTCGATCAGTGTAGCGCATCAGTGGCGAAAACTTTTTCCGTCACCGATATATTCATTAGCGATGCTCAAAGGGGGTCTGTCGTGGCGGATGCCCACTCCCAGAGCTTTCTAA
The DNA here is from genome assembly GCA_900617895.1 of Haemonchus placei. Taxonomy (NCBI): domain Eukaryota; kingdom Metazoa; phylum Nematoda; class Chromadorea; order Rhabditida; family Trichostrongylidae; genus Haemonchus; species Haemonchus placei. Next base: position 40,864 of record UZAF01016251.1, on the reverse strand, counting down.
CCATAAGACGTTGAACGCCTTGATGTGGAGTGTGCGCCACCGTGATTTTCAAGAAGAGCACAAGGGAACTGCGCTGACAAGCCCATCCTGCCACGGTATGGGCGGTCCTCATCCTTGTATGATGCCCCATGACGATCCCTGCGTCCCTGCAATCCGGCCATCGTAACGCTGCACCTCAATGCGACCCAGCGTACTTCCCAGGACACTGTGCTCAGAGCTTAATGTAATTGATTAATTAATGTAATTAATGTAGGCAATTATATTATCGTTGTTGTTAATTATGTTGAGATATACTATACACATAAAGAAGTAAAGAAGATGAGATAGATAAATGTTCGTTCGCAGTCCAAGTAAATATGATAAAGATCCACGACTACACTAGAAAACATAAATCAAGTGAGTGGATTTATACCTATTGACAAAGCAAAGGGATAAACTCAACTATAATCTTACGGGGTGTTACCTCACCTCGGGGTGTTACCTCACCTCACCAGAGGTCGTCGATGCGCGTCAACCCTCCTGCTCATGCGCGGTGGCGTTAGCCGAGGGCGTTCGACACATCCGGTGACCAAACGCAGCGGAGCAGGAGTTCCCAATCTATCCATCCTGGGAGCGATCCTGGTTCACCATCCAGGGGCTCCTCACCAAGGGCTGTCCAGGGAACCGACAGGGGAAAAGGGGTCTTGTCACCGTTAACGAGTAAATGTTACCCTTGGCTGCGTGATATGATCCTTGCGCGGTGTACTCCTCGCCGCTTTCTCGATCCTCATCGTATACTGCGCGTAATCCGCCCACGTAGAATATCTCAGACTTGTTAGAATTGGGGCAAATTATAGACGACGGAACTGCGGACGACGTTAGCGCGTAGAGCTAGCGAAGAAGTATCGAAGGAGGGACGTAGAACCATGCGAAGCTCGAAGGCTCCAGCCGAGACGAGAGAGGTTAGCCTAAACTGGAGTTGTCTCCCTTTCAGGCCATCTATTCATGGCCGTCGGTACGCTTGCAAAAGGCTCCAGGCTGCAGTGCGATTGCGCGGAAGGACCCAGTGCGGAGCTCTTAGGACCGCCCAGTAACCTTCAAGTTGCTCTGCAGTGTATTACAGTGCAACGACCGCAAAGACAACAATGCGCAGAAGAGGTCTTACAAAAGTCATGACAGGGTCCCTTAAAATGATTGTGGACTAATTTCTCAGAGTTTTTCGATGGGCGTGGAGAGCTGCTAAAATCAAGAAATGAGGCTCAATTGCAATCGAACCCTGAGGTCGCTTCGCCTTCCTTACAAATATACGGGAGAACGCCAATCTCGAAAATTATCTCAACTATCTATATGAACATTGACGATAGCGAAATCGGATCGCTAAACATCTTCAGCAAAAGAGCGAAATTCTACTGCACCGAAAGACGTTTCTCTTCGAATATTCTGAGTTTATACACTAGAGCGAAGAAGCGCGAGCAACATTCACTCAAGAGCTCCTCGAATTTGGCGAAGCTATGCAGAGAGGCGATAAAAGTTCCACCTGGTGTTCCAAAGCTAAGAAGAGCATGTACTACCCCAGTCGGAGATTTGCTGGTTTCTGAAGCAGGACGAAGTCCCTTGGACGTCTAGATGGAACAGTTATTGGATCCCAAAGGGAACTTCAAAGGTCGTCTACAATTCATGCTCTAATCTTTTCAACAGCCCTGTTCATCTGCCTAAATACTATCATATGTTGCCTAAATGTTCTCTAACGCTCACTCCGACGACGAACTACGTGCTATTTCGTCAGCAAAGGCGCAACCGATTCCAGTACCGTCAGACCAAAACCTCCGAAGGGTTTCCAGGTATTACAGTGCCGAAAACATAGACAATTATTGATGGAGCTACATCTATCTGATCTACACCCTGTTCACATGAGCTGTCAAGATTAGAAGTGCTCTGGAGAAGAGCGAGCAAGCAAGCCATGGATAGGAAATTTGCGAAAGGGATGCCCAAGTTTCACAGGTAGTGCTTTTGTGCTGAACTTATCGCCGATGTTGCTCCACAACGGAACCTGCTTCCGGTGCTCATTTTACTCTCAACGCCGAGTCGCTACATGTTCCGGTTATGACTGTATAGGTGGGGGAAGTTTCCTCACTGCTGATCTTTGAAGCTGCGGCATGATGAGTGTTCAAGAACCTCGGAAGAGTAATGGGCAGCGCATGTACAACGAATAACGCAAAAAACATCCGATTTAGACCCTACCTCTACTTGATCAGTTATACTCTCACGACCAGTATGAACTTAGGTACTATGAAGAAATATACAAACTGTTCAAAAATCGGAGTTTTCCGATACGATCAAGTACAAAAGGGATCCCGCAGCCTTAACGTTTGTGAATTTACAATTATCAGGATGCAGAGGGCCTAAAAACGTCCGCACTATTGGCGATTAGGACTAACGGAGTGAATGTCTAGGGTTGTTGAAGAAAAACTATGGCGGTCGCTTTTGTATTTACATTTCTTCTAGGGAGAAAAAGTGTTTCGACAGGATCAGTCCAACTATGCACTCTAACTCAGAAGCTCTCTCTTTTACACTTTCATGGATCGGGAGGCTCCAAACATCTTCAATATGCCTATATTCCTATCTCTATTTAGGAATGATCTATATTCAGAATTCTCCAGCTTTTTATATGTGGTAGGGCCAAATTACACTTCTTCGCTTTGTTCTTCTGAACAAATCTAGTTGATTTTTAACAAAGTAGGTCATTCGAGCTGCTGTTGTTGTACCCACTAAGAATTTAATCGACATATACCATGAACGCGGGGATAACTCAGTCAAAAATATTGAGATTCCGAGGGATAACCTTCAGTTTAACCCTACTATCTGATATGGACAAACTCTACTAAAAGTAAGAGCAAAGAGCCTTATTCAAAAGCCTTGAATTATTAGATTCCAGAATATTTCAAAAACGAAGTAATTATTGTCTATTCCTCAGGATACTCGTATTTTCAATTGTCCATTCCTCATTAGGCTTTCGCATATACCAGACTCCAGACTCCTTCGTCATCTGCGGTAATTATTTTTTCCCTTCACCGATTTATCTATACTTCATCTTTAATACATATTTCCCTTTCCCCAGCTTAATCAAGATTTTGTATTTCCAATTATAGCTGTCTTTTGGTCAATGAGAATATCTGAAAACTAAAACAAACTATCATATATGAAGCTTAATCTGATGTCTGCCTGAACAGCCCTTTTCCATATGACGAAATAGATGCCTATTGTGATGTTCAGTCATTCTGCCTAATCTCTAAACATTTCGCTCATTTTTGATGCTTTTATAATAATACGCTATGTTTTTGGTACTGTTGGTACTGTTTGACGTGGCATGCTCTCAAGCTAGGAGTAGAACATCCGAGCTATAAAGCACAATGCTATGAAATATGTAGCTCTACTCACGTGCATAGCCGAAACCGACGAATGTTTGTGAGAGGTAAAAATACCACCACGTAACTTTGGCAAATCCTACATAATAAAGAGCGAATAAGAAGCTGCTCAGTACAAGCGACCACTGAAAGAAGTAGTTTCTGTTGCTGGAAAACGAATTTCATCGTTGTGACCAAATCACCTGAAGATACTCACTTTTGATGTGAGAAAGTGGACAACGGAAGGTGTAACAATACTCGACACGGCCAATGCTCCAAACTGTATAGCCCCTCTGCAATCGCCATTAGTGATTCAAGCTTAAAATATGTGAATTCAAGTTTAACGATACGCTTCCTACCCATAATAACCTGCAAATTGACTGATCGTGTCGGGATTATCCTGATATATTGAGTTCAGGATAGACTCAGATATGAACGACGTGCAGAGATACCCAGCAAACATAAGCATTGACCCGAGCCCAAATTGCACACAGGAGACGATCTCATGAGTCCGTGGTCGAAGCGAGGGCATAACTGAAATCGATGAGGAGTTATGGGACCTTCTCACGAGTTTTTTTTTTCTCAAAAACTGCAATGTAATCAAATGAACAGTATTGCCAGCTGGACACAAAACGATATGAAAGGCAGGATGAATTCGTTTCAAGACGTCAACGATTAGTCGTATCATAACGGTAATGCATCGGATAAATTGATACATTTCTTAGTTATTGGATTTTTCACAATGTTTGCAGATGGTTCGCTTCTCCTATGGCACTTCGTACTTCGCTGTACTTCGTTTCATGTTTATGCTGTGCAACTAGAAACCTATTGTAGTTGACACGGGGCACAGAGGGGGTTGTGACGAGCGATCAAGCTACTCACTGCAAAAGTGCACGTCCATATCACTACCGTATACATATCAAAGACCAAACTATTCGACAACTCCTGATGCATGACGTAACTATTTTATTCCATCGACTCTGCTCTTTCCTTGATCAGCGAATTCCCTCGTAATTCCTGTTACAATGGAGGAATGTTTGAGAGAGACGGATTTCCGAGTATAAAGACCACAACCGAACTCTCACCCAAAAAGTTGAAATCTTCCGGGTCACATATTCAGGTACCTCTTTGAAGGTATTTTTTTTCAGGGAATGCAAGACTGCGAAGACCGTGAGCACTCGGTAAGCTTACTTTCCTTTTTTCTTATGGCTATTCTGCAATGAAGACAAGTATTCTTCAACAGGGTTTTGCTAATCCTTTGGAGCTTCCCCACGTGGGTTCGAAACTCATCCTGATCGCCAATGTCGATGCCAGGACAAACACAGAGGACGGAATGATTCATTTAAGAGGGTGGCACCCTTATATACACACACTCTCTCTCTGGCTACCCCCTGACCCTTCTTCATTCTTCACTCTCAGACGTTCACTCACACCCTCACATTCATGTACTGCATGATCCTAAGACGGAGTGGGTGGTATGAGCTGTTTCGTACCTGTCACGGTCGAACTACTTGGGGCTAATTCTATCTATAATCAAGACACTAAGCAGAGGTGTTTGATCCGATATCAAAGAGAATGCGATAAAATCACTAATAAAATGTCTGAAAAAGTATACAATGATTACGTAATGATAGCGTTGCATTACTGAAGTGAGGTGACCATCAATACAATAATATGCATTTAACAAAGAAAGAAAATAGAACAGAGAATCTGTGCACACGACGAGAACAAATTCTACGGTAGCCAGAGAACATTTTATACCCAAAGTTACTAGTCTTTTTGCAGTAACCACTACATTCAGCGAAGTCGCGCGCATAGCACGCAAAAATGACGTTTTCACCAACATTGTAAACTGGATGATTGGCAAGGGGCAAGTTCTTTGCATTGCTCCTTTTACACTATGACGAACATCTAACATTTTTGAATTTTCAAAGAAATCGTGACCTTTTCTTGAATTGACGGCTCATTCTCATAAATTAGACGGCTCTCTTGTTGGAGAAACTGCACCGAATCAAATCATCGTCAAAGGAACGTTCAGGTCGGTCTCGTTTGCTATTAACCCATTGACGACCATGCAGTCCATATGTGGACTGCACGTTTTCGGCCACATGGGACCGTGCAGTCCACATATGGACTGCAGTTACATTTTTTGTTTTATTCAACTATATTTCCATTTTTTTTTACAATTTTCTTCTCAAAACATTACATCAGGTCTAAATGAAACTTCATACAGCGTGATCCTAGAAAATCTTATAATTTTGCAATTGTAAAGGTGTTTTTCCGAAGGGGTACATTACCTTGGTGAAATCTTCGNATTTTTTGTTTTATTCAACTATATTTCCATTTTTTTTTACAATTTTCTTCTCAAAACATTACATCAGGTCTAAATGAAACTTCATACAGCGTGATCCTAAAAAATCTTATAATTTTGCAATTGTAAAGGTGTTTTTCCGAAGGGGTACATTACCTTGGTGAAATCTTCGTTTGTTGAACAACTTCGAAAAATGAATATTATTTCAAAAATACGGTCGTCATTAGCACTTCCGCTGTCATCGACCAAATGCAAAGCTCGTAAAAGTTCTCCGAAACGATTTCTGGTGATGATTGAACTCATAATTGAATGAACACTAGAACGAATCCCGCTTTCAGCCGAAAATTTCTATTTTAATTATGTTATGCCGTCCTTGAAAAATCAATGTATTAAGTTGATGTATAATTACTGGGGAATTTTTCGCGCCTTCTTCTCCCCCGATGTGTTGTAGGGTGTTATTGATTTAGTCAATTAAACATGTTATCATGGACTTTGCAAAACTGCGCATTGTGCGCAGCACGGTCAGATTGATACTCAGAATTTTTTGGGTACTTGACTGGTATCTGTTTTCCTTCAGACTTGCAAATCCATTACGGTTTACATGAAGTCATCCACGATACGATGCGATTCCAAAATTGAACCAAAGATTTCTGTGGGGATCATCTTTTCGCGTTTGTTTACGGAAATGCGCCTCAAAGTCATCTTCATGTTCACGCATTATGCTCTACTACTTTGAGGAAAGTTGAGGGTTGCAGAGTCATTTGCAACGTTAGCGAGCTTTTCGGTGATGGAGCAATCAGCCAAAGGCAAAAGAGGATTATGATCTGCTTCTAGATCCGCCATACTCACTGACAGAGACACCTACGGATTATCGCGTAAACCGCTCGTCGAAGAGATGGCTAGCAAACATAATTCACGACGAGATAGATGACTTAGTGGTCGATGTCAAAGCGTAGATGACCTCCAAAAATTGAAACCTCTTAGCCTGTGGAATCCGATTGCCTAACAATGAGAAGTAATGCTTGACGTAGATGGTGAATGCCTTAGTAATTATTTGAATACGATTTAAGTAAATATTTTTGTCTTCTTTCCCAAATAACATTTGTAGAAAAAATCCGCAATACTTACGCATCAACCTAAGAATAATTTCGCACTTATCAGCTGTCTCTGTAACCTTGTTCTAAATGAAGAACACCTCAGAAAAATATTTTTGAGTTTGCTTTGGAGTTATATGAATGTTCGAGAGTAATATCTTCATGAACTATGTATTGACCACGTCACGTTTAGCGACAAAAAAATCACCACGAGAGAACGCTTCGTACTACGTCTATGTAGAGTGATGCTATCTGCTGAACGTAATTTGGTCGTTCATGCCAATCTTCGTTAGAAGGCTGCGCAGCACATTTACCAAGGCTCCTTGTTTCCCTCCGGTCATAGAATTTTATTAGGCATATCGCACATGCCGCCCCAAGGCTGAACCGTTCTTGACAGTAAACCTCTTGGTAGTACTCGGGTTCCCTGAAGCCTAGGGAAGCTAAATGCAACTATAATACAGCTCTACGGCCTGATGAACCGATTCTGCTTTTCTCAATAATAGGCACAAAAAGAGACTTCTAGCCTTGTGAGCTTCCTTTGGAAGCTGTGTGAGGTCTGTAGAGGTACCGCAGTAATGACAATGTGCATCATCCTGATCTCATTTGATTGGTGTGCCACCGGAAACGCTGACCGTAAACCAGTTCTCCTCAGACATGGTTCCTGTAGCGCGGAGATCGCTGTCAGTAAAGATTGTACACTGTGAGAACTAGTGGAACGGGAAAGTAACATTTTGATCAACACCACGTAGAGAGTAAAAAGTCAGGTGCTTTCGAGAGTGCGCTGAAGGCTTGACTAGGAATTTCCCAGAGTCTGCTAACCCTCTAGCCATCCTCCTAGAACCATTTTTATTGCATTCGAATGGGAGAACTACTGAAATCACTGTGCAATGATGTAAACAAACAAAATATTCAAACGACTCGATAGGAAGGAAAGGAAGGAATGAAAGTCCATAGAACAAATCTCACTATTGACAACGAGGGGGAGTTGTAAAAACAAAGAAAGTTTTTCTCACATAGAAAGGTGACAAGACAATTCATACGTGATGCGAGCCAAGCCGTAGAAGTCCAATTATTACCAGTTCTTATTGTCGAATAAAGTAATCGAGAAAATCGATTAGCATCACATTCTTGTCGGGAGCTCATCAATTATTTACATCAGTCAGCAAAATATGGAAGACCACCAGACCCCACTCTCCCCACACTCTTTACTCTATGTCTTGAAGAATCGAACTGTCGCTTGCCTATAGAGTTCCGTTATAGGAGGGGTTCATGCAACCGATCAAAGATGTCATTCCTTTCGTATTACAGGCACCGTACAAAAAATGTTTTCCGAGATTTCTGCTAGGACGAATCTGTATCTTCCCGTATGCCATATGATATGTTGTCTGGTCAAAAAATGGCCAAGATAGGGTGCAATAAGAGTTCGAAGACCGGCTTTGCCAACACACACACCTGAATACGGACGAGTTTTTAAGAGTTGTAGAGGGTGCGCCATTCACATAGGATCCCCGTTGAATACTCAACCGACTAGTTGCTACCTGTGGTGGTTTCGAGCACTTTTGGTTCAATGTAGCCAGCTCATTATGCAACTGCAACAACTGAAATCTCGTCCGAACACCCCTCTCACGCCTTTCTCAACATGGTAATCTCGTACAACCCTCTAGTCTCACCAATTGTAGGGCTTCTTAGACCTCATGAGTTTTGCGAATTTACTCGATTCCCTCGTCACCAATGCGCTGTTGTAAACCAACACTTCCTCTTTTCAACCTAAAGAGCTTCACCCCAAAATCATCGTTAGCAGTGCCTATAAGTGCACACTGACATTTACTAGTGACTACATGGCTAGTCATGGTCTTCGGTAGTTATCACAAGCATGTAAATATTTTCTTTTTGGCTACTTGATCTCTTGAAACTTTCGTCAGCTTTATAGTGCCGCGGCTTATCAGCATTGACATCATTAATGCAAATGATAGCTAAGGTGTACTCAAAGTACAAAGGCGGGTCAGGTCTTGCGCAAAGTCAAACGTTCTGCCCATAGTCTGCTAGGGAGTGTGGGCTCGAGCGTGGGGCAGCACTCCAACTTATGCTTTAGCAGATGAGAGAGCATTTGCAAGCCTACCTAGCCGTGAAGCACAGAGCTATATTCCAGAAATTTCCAAATTATCACGCTGAAGATCATAACTAGTGCTGGATGGCTGCATAGTCCATAGTAACACACAATAAATGTAACAAAAAATTACTCTTCGCCAGGTATATTTGCATTTATTCCAAACATTAGTGATCGGCAAAAGGCGAGAGGAGGAACTAAAAGGGAACTCACCAGCTTTCTTTCAGTCTCTTCTGCATCGGAGAGAAAAAAGAGGCAGAGAAAAAAAATGATGATGGATTGCAATCTGTTAGTGTTTTTCATACGGTACCACACTTTCGCTTGACGTCGATTTTAGCGTGGAACTTCACGTGGAAGAATAATGACAACAATAATTGCTCTGTCTCTTACAGTTATAGGTTTGAAGCAAATTGTTCATGACGTTCTGGGCAGTTTGCGCCTACAGACGGCTGAAAGAACGGAACAAAGTCGTGGACACTCACATTACTACTCCGAAGGTGGAAAGGGCCATCTAAACTCTGGGAAGTTCGGAAACACTCAGCAGCCGCATGTAACGTTATTCAGCTGAAAAAAAAAGAAGCGGGCCATGGTGTCAGGTAGCATAAAATTGAACTGCAAAGGGCTTAATTCTTTTTCAGGCAACAGTTCATGTTTCCTTCTGGAACTGGCATTTTGAATAACAACCAGTTGTGGAGGACGGCCGATGTTGAAGCCGATATTTTTCGTCATCTCAGACAAATCTGGTACCGAATAATCGACCCCGAAGGATGAAGGCTTGACAGACTTGAGCGAGAATCGATCCAGAGTTGGCAAAGTGTGTGAAGTCATTTCAAGAAAAAAGGTACAATTACGAAACTTCTTCCCACATCCTGTGGATTAGATAACAGCATCCACTTCCAGCAGTGCACAAGTCTGTGCAACATATGCAGAAAGAACTAAGAGCAATAAGATGGGAAAGTGGACGGGAACTCACATCAATTGTTTCCTCTACAAGACTTTTGCTTTTATTCAGATTCCGTCACACTGTCATCACCCCCTTATTCAACTCTGAACAAAGGTATTCATTGTGCGGGAGTTTGACCTTCTCTCATATACAGCCGAAATTTAGAAATACATATTATAGTTACCCTACATTTGAGAAGGCTATGTTTCTTTTCGGTCTGAACAAAGGTATTCATTGTGCGGGAGTTTGACCTTCTCTCATATACAGCCGAAATTTAGAAATACATATTATAGTTACCCTACATTTGAGAAGGCTATGTTTCTTTTCGGCTCTCGTTTTTTTCGTGAGTCAAAAACTCGATATCATTATCATTATCACATCACCGTGAAGGTGGCGCCTTTTTGTGTAACCACTGGAAAAAATAACCGTTTTCGGCCTTCCAAGTGTCTCAAACAGTTCAAAAGGCCAACCGTAACATGCAAGGCTGACCCAAAGTAATACAGGGATACATTTTCAACATGAAGGATAAAGTCTTGGGGCATTAATCGATCCCGTCGGGGAGATGCGCCTACGTACTCGACTTCCATTCAGAATGGTAGTGGCGTATTGAATGCGTATGTGGCCTATACAATGAATTGCGCAGCCAGCCAATGTACAAATCGGGATTTTATCATCCTATACGAGCCTGGTGCCAATCAACCGACCCGGAAGGCTTGATTGGTCTAGGCGGATATCTATGTGGAATGTGAACCCTCGACAATGTGTGTGAGGTAGTGCGCCACTTGCCACTACATCACCTCCACCAGAAATCCCTTATCTTCGATATAAATGAGCTCACGCACGTCTTTAAATATAGACAGGAGTTATAGCGTTACACGCTGAACCTAGGCCACTATTCAAGAACCTAGTGACCTATCATTTGCTTTCTTAGTCGCAACAGATGGTTGCTAGACCGAATGATCTACGGTTCTAGATTTCGATTCAATTTAATTAGACCGCACTTGAGAAAATGCAAATAAAACATAAGATATGGTACTATACAGATAAAAGCAGGATAAAGGGACAATGATGATGAATGATGGGTGTGGAAAAAACGAGACTTCATGCTTTTTACGTCTCCATACCTCCAGATGGTAGAAAGTTATGTGAAGAATGACTCTTCAAAACAACATGCTATGATTTGTAATGCTCTAAAACAACAGACAGTGATTTTTGATGATTTTCCCACCATACGTCTGTGAGAGTTTAATGACAGGTAGAATCGTCAAAGACCACCAATTGATTATATCCTATTGGTAATCGCCATGCATTAAAAGTTCAGTAAATATTAACGGGATCTCACTTGACATGAAAGAAAGAATGCTTTCAAGTGTCTGGGAAAAAAATGTAAGGCCATAACATCAGCATTATGGTAGAAATCATTTAGGTACATGAGAGATCCTAGTATGATACTGCATACAAAATGGTAGAAAATTTTGACATTCACTGTGCAACCTGGATGCGCCCCGCATTCTAATTATATTCAAAATCGTAGTCGCTCATTGGATGTGTACATGGTCTATACAATAGCATGAGAGCCAGCCTATAAACGATCCAGTGCTTACACTATCCCAGGCCATTCTGGTACTATTTAGCTGACCCTGGACGGTTGGAAGCTTCATTGGCTCGGGCAGGTAATGATCCGGGATTCGTTTCCAGGATTGAAGGTGAATAATGTTCCAACACATGCTTCTATACCAATTATTGGATATTATGGAATGAAAGCTTATGGATTTTATACTATTTGAAGAGTAAATTAGCAATTGATATTGAATTTAAAATACTCTCGGTTGCGCATGAAAGCCATACATCATTTAATTCTCTATGGTTAAACAGGTAGACTATGAGCTTTATGCGAAAAACGGATATACTCAATAGAGTGAGGGACAATCATTGAAAATCAAGTTCCTGATTGTGTAAATGTCGACGACTTGAACTATTGAAAGGCAGTTGCATCGATGCAGATCAACTGGAAGAATGGGGTTAGATGTAAGGTCTCTGGATGTACTTATAACGATCTGCACCTAGACAGAACTTCGGCAACGCCCTCATCACAACCACGCCCTCAGTGGAGAGCAACAGATTATCGTCCATGAGGCTTCTGAAGGGGAACGTGCTCCTCATACTTCTCCTCACTTCCACTTCTTATAAGAGGTGTATGTGCCTCCGACGCCTTAGGGGACAAGTAGTTATGTTGAGACGACCTAGTGATAGTGTAACGTCTCATGAGAGATTCAGGAGACAAGGATTTGCAGAAGCGACACTACTTTTAGGGGTCAGAAGGGGTTTGGATTTTTCCTGTGCTCCTTCTTGCATTCCCTCTCCCGATTGTCCTTCCAAAATTGTCTAGGACTAAAACTCACCGTTGCTCGACTTTTTCGAAAAAGGTGAGACGATTTTCGTTGCTGATCTTCTATGGGGTTTTCTTTTGAGAGCTGTCACAGCAAGGCTCCTTTTCTCATATCCCTTTCACTTCAGGGGTTGAAAACTTTGAATGTTCAGACTACCGAACAGGGAAATCATCGTGATTAACAACAGTGCTCCAGAGTTGAGCAGATGTGGAGAGTACCTTCCAATGAGTTGGAAGAAGCGATGAGGACAAATAAGATAATGATTTGCGAGCTTCTTTTAGCTCACATTGCACTTCTAGCACTACGCCTCAGAAACATGAGGCAAACTGGATGAGTACGCGGCTAGCCATACAACGCCGTGTGGAAAAAGACTTGTCTGGCGTTTTCCTTTGCTGTCCCGTTCAGAAGAAACTTGGATTTTTGAGCTCTATCATATATCGAGGGCGGAGGTGGTGTAGTGGCAAGTGGCGCACTATATCACACGCACGGTCAGGGGTTCGAATCCCGGACCGATGCCCGCCCAGGCCAACCAAGCCTTCCATCCTTCCGGGGTCGGTGAATTGGTACCAGACTCGTCTGGGAGGATAAAAGCACTGACTTGTACATCGGCTGGCCACCGCAAGTCATTGTATAGGCCACATACGCACTCATTNATTCTGAATGGAAGTTGAATGTGGGGCGCATCCCTCAGACGGGATTGATTAACGCCAAAAACTTTATCCTTTATCCTTTTATCATATATCGAGGCAGAGGTGGGATAGTGAAAAGTGATGCATTATCACACCACGTGGTCACTGGTTCGAATTCCGGATCTGCCTGGCTAACCTTCCAAGCAGACCTTCCATCCCTCGGGGCCGGTCAATTGGTACCAGACTCGTATGGGTGGATAACTGTACTTCGGCTGCCTACCGCAAATCATTGTATAATCCACATACGCATACAAAGCTTTGAAGTTCCCACAAAGCTGCTACCAGAATGTATTTTTATCCGATCCGTGGTAGCTCACGACATCAAGCGAGCATACCAAAAGAATCTTTTGTAATATATCGGTTGAAGACGGAAATCAACTCTTCAGGGGCTTGGCCCAGGAGTTGGTGTTGAAAGGGACGACAGGTGACGAGAGATGGGCAGTGAAGAGGGGTCTGGTATCTGCGTTTTTAGCGGAGATGCAAAATGGGAGGATTGTAGGTTGTGATAGGGGAACTCTAGCATACGCATGATCTGTTGCTTATGTATGGGGTTTGGGATGCAACCATAGACGGAAACACCAAACTCCTTTTTTTCTACTGGATCAATTGGTGGGTATCCAGTTTGAATACAACTACGACAAATACCAGACATTGGCAATTCAAATTAGGTGTCATAGTACATTTGTAGCATGTTCTAGAAAGGTGCTGATTAGCGCTGAGCGTTTTATCCTCCTTATCCTTTGTTTCTACCTACCAGTACAGCAGATTTACGTTCATTTAGTGGACTTTGTCGCCAACAGGGACATTCGCGTACACCTCATTATTTCACGTTACGGTAGCCATGGACAGAATTTAGTGGCTGCTTGCCTGAATGGGTACGAAAAAAGAGACAATATGTGCAACCGTTTTTTTTTGTTTTTTTTTTATCAAACATTCAGGGGGAGGGGTACTGTAATCTCCCTGTTTCCCTTGATTTTTTATATCACTGACTGCCGATACCGAACAAATAATACGGACACATTATCGCACTGTCATGATTTCATTAAAACTTCAAAATTCACCTCTGCACGCTCGCCGGTACCCGTCAATCTTGCCGTTTGAACATCTGAATTTTTGGGACATAGATCATTGAACCATAAATTATTCTGCAAATGATATCAGCACATGCAAATTTTAGCCGGAACTGGCTCTAGAACTATTTTTTCCTGTTGACAAATGAAAAGAGAACGTTCTGCTATTTTTCCAAGGATCGTCTATGAGTTATTGACACTAAACGGTTTTCACTGAGAAGGCCAGTAAAATAGAATCGATTATAAAGTAATGAAACAAAATAGGTTGCTCTCCATACCAGTAATATTCCGCCATTTGAATCAACAGCAAAACGATCCTTCCACAGCTCGTTTATTGCTGTAATCGGGGGTTTGTCATCACTCCTGAAGCCCAACATAGAATAATTGAATGGAGAGTTCATCATTGTAATGGCGACAAGATACGTCACTTTACAATAATCATCGAATCAAGAAAATGTTATGTGTGACGCTTGGATCCTTCCCTAAGCGATTCATCATCTATAATTAAAACCGAAGTAGAGTGTAAAAGAGTAGAGTCCAGTATAACAGTCATTAATAAAGAGAGGGCACGTGCGGTCTCGGTAGTGTAAGGGACAAAGAGCACAGTGCCTGATAAATACAACTACAGGTCTGAGTCTATCCTCAGACCGAAGTTTTGCCCTTGGGACTTTTCGGCGAGATGACAGCAATTGAAAAGATTAACGAACCTGAAAATATCATCGAATCAAAGGAGAACGCAGTATGCTACTCTTGTATCGTTTATGTAGATTCTCCGAGTTAGATATGTTCCAATGCGACTTGTGAGAACTACTTTTCGGTAACTATTTGAAAAGATGTCAGTACAGGGTACTGCTGAGATCTAGCACAGATAATTGGCATTCTTTGTAAGTAGTTCCAGAGCATTTCTATTTCTCAATGGTAATAATATGGCATTTGATGGCATCAGATCTAGATAGGGCGTGATAAAGGCTCAAACATTGTTCCTTAAATATGCGCAGACGAGTTTTTTACGGCATTGTAGAAGTTGCATGATTCGCATAGGAACCATTTAGGAAGCTCGAACAACTTGTCGTGACTCATAGCGGTGAAAGGCAGGTGTGGGTAGTTCTAGCTTTATGTAATCGATTCCTTGCGCAACTGCAACAATTAAAATCTCGGCCGAATACCCCTTCCAGGCCAGTTCCGCCATGGTAATCTCGTATAACCTTTATTTTCATTTAATTTGAGGAGCTTTATTCTTCATAAAATCGTCGATTTTCTCGCTCATTAAATCACTGATGTCATTATACATTCTCACCCAATACTTCCGCTTTTTAACTCGAAAAAGGATACCTCAAAATTATCGTAAATTGTGTGCCTTTAGGTCTGGCGGAAGGCGAATGAAAATGCCTACCAATGAAAAATGGAATCCGAGAGCTTCGAGAAGCATATCTCCAGAACAAGTCTGGTAAAACTTAGAGATTGCGAGGCATGGTAGCGCGGGTATGATGAAGAAATCTTTTACTCAATATGTTTTTACACACGAGTTCTACTAAACTTCAATAGTGCGGTGTCCTTCACGAATGCACCGGATGGTATCACAAAGCTTTGGGGAAGCACTCTCATAGCCCCAAGTAAATCTCATGGTCAGCCCGTTGTTCCACAACCTAAAAAAAATTAAGTAATGGCTTGCATAAGTTGTTATGNTAACTCAAAACCATAATATTACAACACTACATGTAAGGAAAACATAACTAAAGAATGAAGGATGAAGTCTTTCGGCTTCTGTCAGCCCGTCTGAGGGATGCGCCCCGCAGCGACTTCCT
>UZAF01016251.1:12302-25067 GCA_900617895.1 Haemonchus placei | reverse complement strand
GTGCATACTCATTAAAATTACAACTAACCTTGCTGTGCCGACCACAATTGAGATTGGGAAGGTCAGTCTAAGGGGAAAAAGCATCAGACTCGGTACTTGAAAGTTACCTGAGGTAATCGCCTTCGCGTGCTCGAATTTTGCAAGATACTCGGCCCTTATCGATTTTGAAATGCCATCTATCTTTCATTTGTGTTCAAGGAATCGCAGCTTAACGTCGCTAGCAGGTTCGACGAAATCACCTTTTGCGATGATGTAGCCTTTATGCAGACTCGGTCTTAGAATTCTCATGAAGACGCTCGTAACAAGCTTCACTTCAATAAGATTGGGCAGAACACTGAATCAGGGACAGTTCAGGAGAGCGTTTCGAAACGATTAATCATGATAGATCATATTGAAGAGGTCGTAAAATTCGATGTGGTATCGCGAAAATGTTCAATGCTTTTATGACTTGGGTTCGTCCATCTAAAGAACGCGACTAACTCTTTTGTGAGGGATGCAGTAATCCTAGCTCGACAGGCCCTTTTCTATAGGTGAGGTCAATTTCCGAGCTCTACCATAACTCAAAACCATAATATTACAACACTACATGTAAGGGAAACATAACTAAAGAATGAAGGATGAAGGATGAAGTCTTTCGGCTTCTATCAGCCCGTCTGAGGGATGCGCCCCGCAGCGACTTCCATGTAGAATCGTAGAGGCGCTCTGAATGCGTCTGCACAATATAATAGCCTATAGAATGACTTGAGGTGGCAGCCAATGTACAAGTCAGAGTGTTTATCCTCACAAACAGTTTTGGTAGCAGCCCTTGACCTCGGATGGATGGCGGGATTGGTTAGCCTGGGAGGATATTGACCAGGATTCAAAATCGTTACCATGCGTGTAAGGTAAAGCCGCTCTTGCCACTACATAGCCCACCCCCCACCCCCCATTTTGTTTCGATTTCCACTGATCTGCAGATAATGACGTCAGTGGGAACCGAACAATGACCAGAAGGTATGTAATGCTGGTTGAAGTAATCAGTGCCTGTTCAATAATGGTTCCCAACTGAACCTAACGAAGGTGATGCTTATGAGGATGGGACTGGTTCCACTGACCTCTCTACTACCTCTGAGTGCTCTCGTTATGTGTTTTTGCATGACAACGTCAACATGTTGAGGGGCCCATTTCCAGATCGGTGCAGAAGGAAGCGAGCAACGGGGGAGCATTTAGAAACATCAGTCATCTTGCACAGCCCCATCTCTCGCATTCTGTAAATCTTCGTTTTAAACGTTTCCACCTACGTCAACGAAAGAACATTTTGGAATGATGACGCGGTACAAAAATCAGAAGAACAGTCGCCATGCGACATGATGATGACAGTTGTCCATGCGACTAGTGGAGTCGATCGTTCAGTACAAAGAAAATGCATACATGCATGCATCACTACGAAAGCGTCGGGCAAGCGCGAAGATTCCGAATCAGCTCATGCTTCTGAGGAATGAAAGGAAATGGTTAGCTGTCAAAAGATCTGCTCATAACAGAAATGTCACTATTCTGTGTTCCACGTGGTTTCTCCGCTTTCTATGGAAAGGGGCACCCTTCCCATAATGTTTCAAATGATCCTGTTTTGGAGTCATGGTATTCCATCGACGCCCTATAAAAGATTATTGCTCACCTCCATTTTCAGACTACATATTTGTAAGACGGTTTATTCGTTCGATCCACATCGCAATCAGAACACAGCATTAATTATTATATTTAGTACAGAATAGGAGATTACATTAGCAATTACAATTCGTATGATGTTACCGTCGTTGAACGATACACTTGCAATTATGCAATGATTTCATGAAGATGTTCTATGTGTTCTGACGGGAATATCTTTTTGATTTTCAGTTGTAATGCCTGTGTAAATTTATTGCCTATGCTGATTCAAAGGCGACGACCAGAAAAAGGGCTTGTTGTGAAGTTGTCTCCGTTTTTATTCTCCATAAATTATTCGTGAAATTGTTTGTTGGTCTATGCCGGACTTATTTCTTTGACAACAACATTTTTGTTGATTAAATCATTCCATCATTTCTCTTTATCAGCTCTATAACTTTACCAGAGATCCAAATTTCTCGTGACAGGTTCTCCAATCTTAACAAAAAAATCAATCACACTGACTTTTGGCTATTTCGTCTTCTCTTGTCACAAACTCAGAGAACAATGTGAGCTATTCGAAAAACTGAGAGACGATGGTATTCAATGATCTTGCACCCAACCTCGAACCAATCTGAGAAACTATCTTGATCGGGTTGGAATTTGAGACAAGCTTTCACGATTCTTCGTATCACTCGGAGCAACTTACTAGGAGCAGCGAAATCAGTAGGACAGATCGGAATTCCTTCTATTTGGTGTCAACTTCCATCAGATGACTAGCTTGAAAAAAATCGTCAGACCCCCTCGCAATTTGAGCACGTTGTGTTCACTGCTGGAAAAAAAAATTCCGAGCAAACTCTGAAAATCAGAATGTTCATTGTGACGTGGCATCAATTCTCCCAAATGTGGTCTCCAGGGCAGCTGCTGCCGGATTTGATTCATAATGCTCTTTCAAAAAAGTTTGCAGGGCCTTTGTTTCCAAAGTATGATTACCGAAAAGTGAAGCTGGGCTAAGAATTAGCAGAGCAACAGCCGCGACGCGACAATTTCGTTCCCATGCACCACACCCCACACTACCTCATCCTATAGTAGTTCACGACTTGTCAAAGTTTAATGGGATACCGACCCCAGTTAACCTTTTCTGTGGGGTCTCTACTGATAGGACGGTGTCATCATTGTTACGCCGAAGATTTCGAAAATTTTGTGAGCATGAGTATTTTATCCGAGTGAAGCCTTCACCTGTCCTCTGCCTGGTAAGGCCCCCATGTCCTCCTTGCCATCCCGATACATTCCCAACCAGTTACTGTATATGTGAATACCACATAACCAAAGAGACCAATGATTGTGCATATGAATACCACATAAGAAAAGTAACTGAATGCAACCCACTAGCATAAATGATGGAGACTTCAACGTTTCAAGGGTGACTGCTCCGAAACCTCGAAAGTCAGAATAGGCATGCTATTTCAACTGCCGTCTTTTACATGTCCTAGTACAGTCTTCCGAAACTATAATATATTGAAAGCCAAAACGCTCCACTGATCCAAATTACAGAGTACAATGGTTGACTCGTCTCCAGCCTGCTGTGAGGAATTTTCCTCCTTGGATGCCTGTTACCACAAATTTCGTTTTGGTAATTTGTCGAGAACGAAAACAAACATATAGGAGATCATAAGGACCTTAGGTACGAAAATTCTGAGTGCTATAGGGTAATAGAAATGCCCCCACAAATAGTATATTTATCGTAAATGTTTGGACCTGATGCTTTGTTATTTGCTGTTATTCCGCCGCGGAAAGCGATACGAAAGTCTTAGCAGGGTTGGTTGGTCACGGGCAACACTTCGGCCTCGAGCGGGACTCGAACGCCAGGCTATCCGGGCACAGTGGTGTTACCCCTTACTTGCTCCCGCCAAAACAAGTAAGTCATATCGAGTAAAGCTTTCAACTTCACTGTTCAATGAAGATATTAGCTGCTCTGCTTAACAATTTGTCGTGTGAGCGCTCATAAGCTATGGTGTATAAGCCATTGAGAAGGCGAGGGCAAGCGGGGTAGTGTAAGGGACAAGAGCACCATGCCCTGTTATGTACGAATACTGGTTCAGGTCCCTTCCGAGGCAGAAGTTTTGTTTACAAATCGCCATCCTTGTGAGACTTAAGTACGCATGCTGCGGCGAAACTACAACAGTTACCACATTAACAAAAACATAGCCTCAAGCGAGGTGCAGAGGACATCTTGCTTTCTCCTTCCATTTTCACGGCTGATAGAAGGCTAGCTTCTTCGATCCACCGTTAACTGCTATCATTCAGCGGAATGTTATCGGCTAAATTTGTGTAAATGCACCTTAATTGGTGAGCACAGAACGTTCGCGCCCTAAAATCTCCCGCAGCATGAGGCAGACAAGGACCGATCCACATGTTTTGAGGTTACTGTGGCCTGTGACATGGCATAGCTCAAATGCTTATTATCAAGCATTTATTGATTGTAATATTTTTGCTATTATCTTGTTTATTCATACTTTATTCATCTATTTATCCTGTTAAGATTGCTGTACTTATATTTTACTACAATACATAAGTTCTCTACCATATTATGTTCTTGTTTCATTCGTTAAGTTTATTTTACACCTATACTTATTTGTTGCTTCGAATCCAATAAATTTGAGAGTGAACATGAATTATTAGGTGATCCATAATCGTGTAAGCGTAATCGACAGAGTTGAAAATAAAACCGAAGGCCAGAACTCTAGCGATAGAGGTGTCAATGCATCAAGTCTTGTCAAAAGCTGAGCAACATCGTTTCAAGATGTTCCTGCCCTCTCTTGACCAATTACATAGACCATCCATTGGAGGAGCCGTTTATTCAAGAAAAAGGTATGAAACTTCTGAAATTTTCTTCATCTCTAAGCTTCCTTCTAGTTCTGCACGCTTGATCACTTTGCCTTTTTCCAGGCTTGTTCCAGCAAGACTGCGTATTTTGTCTCAGATTATTCTCATTTCACCCTCCCACACCTTCATCCGCCCTATGCCCCCGCGAACGGGATCCAGCTCATCAATTTTTTCCACCTACCATCAGTGTATTAATCCTGCCACCTCTTCTTGTAGCAATGGTCCAAATCAACATTTGGGCATTTCCCGTCCTCTGTGGGCGACGTCGGTGATGCCTATTGTGGACGTAATTTAGCCCTACCACCTAACGTGAGTATGTTCCCGTCCTGCAGCCAGAACCCTTACCATTAGAAGATTCGAACACACGGTGACATGAGTTTCTGGTCGGACACCCACACGCACAAAAACACGTACAAACCAACATAAATACGATAAATAGAAAGTTTCTTCCTTGTAACGTTCTTTCTTTTGAGTAAAAGCAGTTTTGAGATGAGAATTTCGGAGAAAGTCGCCTTTCTTCCACTTTACTCTCGTAGAGTCAAATATGGCCACCTTGAAACCTCGCAGGACTGCAAATTCGAAACAATAACGCCTAAATATTTAATCTCGTGGATAGCATAATCATAATAAGAAAATAATAATGACTGGACAGTGAATATGCATCGTTCCCGATATCCATGAGAGATTCCTTCCCACATCGAAAAACATCACATCATTAGCTGTGTTTTGACAGGGGATAATAGCTAGTCAATAATAGCTTCCGTATTTTCTCTATCGTCTGATTGGACTTCCATGCCTGGTCCTCTAAAACCATTGAATGCTTTATTTTGAATGTTTGAATGTTCGCTGCTACCTCGTAGTATTACAAGTTTATGCCAACAGTTAACCACAGATAGAGCTTCAAAGGCACAGTTCACGATAATTTCAAGGTACCCTTTTTTATTGAAAAAGCGGAAGTATACATAGATCGGGAATAGTTCATCGGTAGTGAAGAAAGTGAGAGAATTTGCTGATTTTGAGAAAAATATGGCTCCTCAAAGTAGGGAAAATAGAGGCTGGACGAGATTGCCATGACGAAAATAACATGGAAGGGGTATTCTGACGAGATCTCAGTTATTGCAATTGCGCAAAGAGCTGACTACATCTAGCCAGAACGAACCAGGACTGTCTTTCACTGTCGCTGTGGATCATGACAAGTTGTTTGAATTTCCTACATGGGTTCCTTTATGATCGGTGCAGCCTCTAGAATGAAACTCGTCCGAGAGTACACACGGGCAAATCTTTTATAACTTCAATCAATCCTTTATAACTCTCTAACTAGACCATTTTCCGACCTAATAGTGCCAGATATGGTATACGCTGAGGCTTCGAATTCATCCTGTGGGGGGATCTCAGAAACCATTTTTGTCGTGAACTTCAGTGCAGAAAGTTGCCATGATCCTCGCCCTTCAGCTGCAGAACAGAGGCACCTGTGTCTCGCTCTCTCGAAAACAACATTTTTACAGCTTTTTTTTCCACGCAGTAGGTTGTAATTTTGATTAGCCGCCAGCATGTGTGCATGGTGGTCAAACAGTACGATCGTGAACAAAGCGCTTAGAGGTCCACACTCATCAGCGGCTGTATTTTCTGTTGTGAAACAAACTGTATGTAACAATATTATTCGACCACTGGGACTTCGGCTAATCACCTGAGCGATGTCCCTGAGAGATAGATCGTTCAGACGTTAGTCTATATTCGGAGTTGGTCCTCTCTTTCTTCTGAAACATTCTGGAAATTCCCATAGAATAGGTATATCAGGACACTACCCACATCTCCGGGCCTCTCTTCCTTGCGAAAAGGTTAAAGTTTAGCTTTGTTACGGTGAGCAAACTGCGATCTTAAGAAAACTCCTTATATGTTATGCACATAGAATTGAGTAGTGTACCCTCAGAACATATCTTCAGAAATTTTCCAGAACGTTTCAAAAAATCAGAATTTTTGTCAATCTTTCGGCATATGCTTTCCCAAAACCCTAGCCGTTGGGACAACAACCACAATTATGAAGTGGTCACCACTTTTCAGCGAATCATACCATAACGTACGATCCGTAGTGTTTCTGTTCATACACACAAGCCATACGCGGGTGTTGAACAGCGATCGCAGTAAGATCACCTAAGGGGCATCAATCCGTGAGCCATCAATCTGTGTTCACGATCCATCCATGGTTCTACATTGAAGGCACAGTTAACGATAGAAATTGTTTATGAGATCCCCCCACAGGATGTATTTGAGACCCCCACGCATACCATATCTGGCACTATTAGATCGGAAAGTGGCCTAGTTAGGAAGCTATAAAAGCTCAAAGATTTTCCGTGTGTATCCACGGACGAGTTTCACTGGCATTGTAGGGCTGCACCGATCACAAGAGAACCCATGCAGGCAGTTCAAACAACATGTCACGGCCCATAGCAACAGAGAAAGAAAGTTCTGTACAGTTCTGACTTGATGCAGTCAGCTCTTTGTGCAACTGCAATAACTGAAACCTCGTCCGAATACCCTTTCCGTGTTATTTCCGTCATGGCGATCTCGTCCAACCTCTATTTTCCCTACTTTTGAGGGGCCATATTTCTCTCAAAATTGGCGAATTCTCTCGCTTTCTTCACTACTGACGAACTANTCCCAATCTATACTTCCAGTTTCCGAAAACAAGTATCTCAAAATGTAAACTGTGCCTTTAAGCGATCCTTCTCGATCAATTTCTTCACTTTCGAAATTGGAATCAGCTCACATTGGATTGACCACAGGCTTCTCCATAAAGCGTGTTATTCGATCTTTACATTTCAGAATTGCAAAAGTGGTGACCATAATCCAAGCATGTCCAATACCAAGAATCCAAACAAAACTAGTCAGGAGAATATTGAAGAAGAAGTGTGATCCAAAACCCCAGTTGAGATAGACGGCTAATGGCTGAACGTAAACCTTATACTGCTACGTCTCAATGTTAAGAAAGCTGGAATTCGGAAGAATTTCAAATATTAGGTGTGTGCATCAATTTCCGCCGCCGCATTCGAAAAGTCGTTGCGCGAACCATTTCAGAGGTTTACCGGTGAAAGCTGTCGAATTCTGTAAGATAAGGTATTGGCTAACTATCTAAGGGCAGACAGGTCAGTTTTTCCCCAAAATCCCGTTGCTCTCAGAGTGGTTCCTCATTAACGTGATGAACCGTTTTCCCGGGGGCCCTTCTCCTGCTGTTCGATTTCAAGAAAGCTGGCATTGAAGCCACTGGATGCTTTTTGATACTTATGGTAGACAAGCTCCATCTGAACGGACCTGCTGAGATGGTTTCTATTTGCAACGAAAGCGAAATGTCCATTGCTAAAAACTTACGCTGTGTGTGTATTTGGTGGTGGGATCAAGAAGGTGTTGTGTAATATGAGCTGCTGGGCCCGAACGAAACTGTTACTGTTGACCGCTACGAACACCAACTTGACAGTTTATAGGATGCTCTCACCTAAAAGAGGCCGTTAATCGCAAGAAAATATCATGAGGAGCCGTTCCACCACGGACATGCCAGACCCCAAGTTGCGAAGAATGCCCTTATAAAAATTGCAGTTGTTAGGCGGGATCAGCTTGTTCAGCCCCCATACTCTCCGCATCTTGCTCTTTCTGATTACCACCTATTCCGGTCCATGCAAGTCGCTTTGGCAGATACACGCTTCCGGAATGCTGAAAGAGTGCGAAAATAGGTGGATGACTTGACTGCCTCAAAAGATGCACACTTTTTTAGACCCGGAGCCAACAAGATACCAGAAAGATGGCAAGAAGTTGTAGCTAACGATGGGCAATACATTGGCAAATGTACATTTGGTTTTGTTTTTATAATAAGTGTGTTTCTGCACGCAAAAAACTGCGGAAGTTAATGCACACATATAATATTTAGCTTGCCGCATGCTGAAAGTATGTTTAGAACAAAGTGTACACAGAATTTTGGCGATCGCTAAGAGATTCAAACGGGTTGCGATACTTCATGATTGCCTACCCCAAAACGTGAGGTTTGTGATTTCAAAGATCCTAGCGCAGTGACTCTTGTGGGAAGAGCATCTGTCCAAATTGCAACTATATGGCTACTATTAGGCTATATGCTGCTATGTGGGTTTCGCGTATCCTGTTAAGTTACTGTCGGTAACCACCTTGTTTTCATCTTTACGGGGCACCTATTCATCCTTATGCTGGGTTGGCGAGGTGACTTTTCGATATTTTAGATCGATCGGTGTTTGAAGTGAGGCATTGTGGGGTTACTGTGTCACACATTCATGGGACCTTGATATCCTCCGTGTACATCCGTGTGCGCTAGCGTAAACACGAAGTTCCTCATCTTATGCAAAATTGTTGATTGATTGCGACTGAATTTCTCTTCAAATAAATTAAATAGGGGAATGTGAACTTACACATACCGGACAGAAAATTGCCACAAATATCAAACATGGAAAAATCATATATCCTCTCTTTGAACGTTTCTTTCTGAAAAAAAACGATAATAAAAGGTGTGGAGGCTACGCGATTTATGCATATTGAGCAATTAACTTTTCATTTCAACTGCTGCTTGCTGAAATGCTTGCGAGCATTTGCTTGAGCGCTTTTTCGAGATAAACAGATTGTCGTGGTCCCTCATGACTTCCTAACGTCAGGGCTGTCACTACACTCCACTGATTGCGCTGCGCGCCGTCTGCATCGATTTCCACGTGGCATTGGGCGTGGCGCCGAGTGTGTACACAACATCTCGTCATTCTGTGTCACGTCAAAGCACGAAACGGTTGTTTTTCCTTTTCCTTTTCGTGTGTAGTATTCACGCATTATCGTCGTCACCGTTCAACCTCGTCTCGAAAGGATCGAAGGCACAGAGATGGTAGCACTGGCGGATGAGGAGGGACGAAAAGAGGGTCCATGGTGCGAGCAGGAGATAGGATAATATAGAGGAGAGGAGAGGATAGCATGAGAGCTGCTAGCTGCCGCCGGGCAGCTAAGGCCATCAGCAGCTCGGGAGAGATGGGAGCACCATGGAGCCTTGGCTCTAGCGAAGGAACTCGAGGCCTAGGAGACGCACGGTCCGTGCGTGACATACGACTCCTAATGAGGTAGGAACTTGACCCGTAAGTCACCTTTCGCACTTACTGTTATGTAAAGATAAATGTAATAGCGTTTATGTTTCCTTTTCTTCAATAGCCGGGCCAGTGTTTTAATGTGGCGTTTTCAATGATTCCTCGTAGTATCAATAGTTAATGGTTTATCCGCATAGGCTCATGTGCACACATATATTTATCTATATACAATTCGCATGCACAACGAGACAGGAGTAGCATACTCGCAGGGATTGGGGAGAAGGCAGTGAATGTCACACCATCTGACAGCAGTACCCACAACACGCAGTTTTTGTCTCATCGCGATCGGTGGATTTAGGCAGTACCAACTGAATGCGCGGCGAGGCGAAACATCAGTGCCCTTAACGGAGACCCCTCCGTTCGCGACACAGATCATCATATACAGTCGTAATACAACAGACCTTCGAGATGTGAAAGTTATCATGGTGTAACCTGGAGAGGACTCTTTTAGCACACATAGCCATCGAGTTATTCGTTACACTTTCATAGTGCGCGCAACCCAATCGCACGACAATTGAGGCAATCCAAAGTATTTTTTCTCCGCTTTAAGATAGAAGCGCTAGTCCTGCCTCCCCACGAATCTGGGTTTTTCCTTTAGCCGGTACAGCATTCAGAAATTGAGTGAGCCACCTGGTCCCTTCCCTTCTAGTTTCTCATCTATGCTCCATTCGGAGCAGTTACCCTCACAGACTTCGTCTTCTCTGTTACTCGGCTGACCTCACCCTAATTCATTGTGATGGAGTCACCCGTCGCTTCTTCCTACCTTAGAGCTGGTCTCACTGCGAAATTCCTCTTTCAGTGGCTTGTCGAAGTATGCACTGGAACTTACCATATTTTCTCAGAATTGCTGCCCTTTACAGCCTTCACTACACTAACGTCTTGAGCACCTGGATGGCAAACTCTGTTTCAGCAAGAAGGCGGACTTCTCTCTCTGCTGGAGCTCACATTTTCTACCAGCGCTTTCGAGCGGCTATCTTTTGCTTGACAACTCTCTCGAAGCCATCGTTCCTGAATCGTGCTCCCTTGTTTTTTCGAATCCAGCTCGAGTCATCCCTAGCGCTTTTGCATTCCGAAAGATGGCTTTTACAGCGTTGCTCCAGATCTGCTAAAACGGTCCTTTAGAATATAGAAACTAGCTGTCAATGGTATCGATTCAAGGCTTTCTTTTTAAACTTGATGCTGCTTCCACCACCAATCATAGCACCCCGCTTTTGACCTTGATTTACTGGAATGCTCGATGGCTATGTTTGCTAAGAAAGGACCGTGTTGTTTAGCAGGATATCATCAGACAGGACCATTATATCCTTTACAGTTTTGAGGGACGACCATAACGAGTTTAAGGTAGACGGACCAAGAAAGGCATCGTAAACTTCAATATGTTCCCGCCTCAATATACGTCCCACTAGGACACCCTCGGTTCAACTCCTAAGGTTGGTTGATAAGTTGACCATTACGAACTTTGTGATCATTGAAACGGTTCGACAGGTGGATTAGACCTATACACCATCAGTTTCCAACATTCCTGTTAACATAGAGCAGTTCGATAGTTTCTTCGCTCGAGGAAGTTATCTAATGCTCAAAGTTTCTACTGTTTTTGATGCTCGATTTCAAACTTTTTCGTTGAGTCCAAAGGCATATGCCCATTATTTTTCAGCTACTCACTATCTCTCTGACTTTCTCGCCAAAACAGGAAGAAGCCGGGGTGAAAGAGGTGCGGACAGGTAAAAGGCGGCAGGAGAATCCGAAGATGGTGCAAGTATGCATGTAAGTGGCAGGCATTGGGAAAAAAGCTGTGGGCAAATATAATAGGGACCTACTTGAAGGAATTCATATTAAAGAAAAAGAAGCAAGTTTGCAAAGAGTCGACGTGATCTTTCATTTACCTTGATGACCGTTGAACCTACCACTTTAAGCTATGACACGTGTACAAATGAACTGTTCTAGAGAATCAATGTTTCCTTATGTTGTTTCATACCCTATGCGTTCCTATAATCGAAGCACCACTCAATGGACCTTTCGAGGAAACCGTTGTTTTGAAGGGTTCGGGGATCTTACTTGATCTGTACTTCATACAGTGAACTGCTCTGACTCACCACACCACTTGCACAGTTTTGAAAGCCGAAGCGAATAATGTTCCAGGCTTTAATTCAATTGTTAAAAGATCCATCAAAGTCAATAGATGAGGACCACTGACAGTAAACGTAGAAAGTGAAGAACGTATTGTCTTTAATGCCCGGCATTCTGACTGCTCAGTTGCATTTTGATGTGAAACCCTTCCAGAGTTCCATCGCATAGTTTCAAAAGTTCGGGACCTTCACACGGTATCAAAACTCCACGGAAGCAGGAAATGCTTTGCCAAATTCGGTCTAAAATTGGATGAGCGATTGAGACCGTTTCATGTCCTTACGTCCTAGAAACCCTAGTAAGGGACGGTGATCGACTCTCTTGTGATCGAATGTTCACATGTCGCATAAAGTTAGGAGAATGTCGGTTGGTATCGGCTGATGTCATAGTGCTGATGTAAGCGCTTCTAAAACCCAATTCCACATAGTTCTGAGCTCTTACTTAATTGCATGTATCACTTATCAACTTATGTAATAGGTTGATGCATAATTATTGCAGATTTTTTCGCGGCTTCTTTCCTCTCGATACAATTTGAATATTAAATTCAGGATTCGATAGAAATGATCTTCTCGTTTTCCTTAACATGAATATGTCTAGAAAGTCATCTTCATATACGCCACATTATGCTCTATTACTCTGGGAAAGTCGGAAGATGGCGCAGCCATAAAGTGATCTCAAAGAATTTGTCGGCGATGGAGCAGTCAGCCAAAGCCGACTAAGGGATGGTATCTATTCCTACGTTCGCCACATCCACCATCCTATGGATTTTCACGTCAATCGACCGTTGAAAAAATGGCTGGTGAACAGAACTCTCGACGAAGTGGATGGCTTGATGGCCAACGTCAAGGCGTGATCGCCTCCAAGAATAGAAACTTCTTCGCCTGCGGAATCCGACCGCCTAGAAAATGGGAAGCAGTGCCTGACGTAGTGGAGGATATGTTCCGAAGTATTAAAATGAACGTGTTTTTGCTGAATATTTCTATTGTTTCTTTGAGTA
>UZAF01016251.1:0-11103 GCA_900617895.1 Haemonchus placei | reverse complement strand
TATGTATGTATGTATGTATGTATGTATGTATGTATGTATGTATGTATGTATGTATGTATGAATGTATGTATGTATGTATGTATGTATGTATGTATGTATGTATGTATGTATGTATGTATGTATGGGTACGTTCGAACACCTTAACCTCAAAGAAGCTATCTTTGTGCATGCCCCGCCCCAGATCGAGTCCGTTCCTCATGTCGGAATTGTAATGATCGGGTAACTGGCCCCTCTGTCTTTTTAACAAATGATACTATTTCGTGCGCAAAATTTGGCGGAAGACTAATAGGGCGTGCAGAAGGTATTTGAAATGCGTTGATGCTCATGCATTTAATCAGAAATCTCGATCCGTTGCAGGTTCAACTTCTAGACAATCAAAGCTTCGGAAGGTATTCACAAATATTGTAGAGTCAAGATAACAATATTATTAAATGTTCATATCAATGAGGCTTTCTTTCCGTGCGAACATATCATCAGATGAGAATTCAGGATTATGAGCGGTTGGGTAACTTCTGCCAAGAATGATATGGAAGCAACGAGAAACCGTGATCCTCTTTGGTTCACAACTTTGCTGGGCAGCTGTCGTAATCTAACAGCTAGAAATGAACCAATTTTCACGTTCTCATGATTCAGTGCCCTTAATCGGTCGCTACCGCTTCACTTACCATCCTTCCCGAATGGAGTATATCGAAGAGTCAAAGTTAGATTCAACATAGGCGTTGGGATTCGATTGGTGAGTTGTTCTTATTCTCTAGGACCCCTTTTATCGTAAATGTTCCCATCCTGCCTCTTCTACTCCTACTAATTTCGAACTGTCGAAGTCTACGGGAACAGGAGTTGTGAGTTTCCACTCGAACATTGGTTTCCTACCTGATGCTTGTACTCCTGCCAAATTTGAAGGCTGTAGAAACAAATTGTCAATTTTTGCGAACTTTCTTTTCAAATTTGAATGTTCTAGATTTACGGAACCAGGAATTGTAAATTCTCGGTCGGGGCATGCACCCATATACACACACATACCCATTTATTAGGGCATTATTTATAGTAGGATTATTTACTGTTATGGTATGAGAACCAGATGTTCGATGCTATAATCCGGCCAGCCTGAAAATGTATTCAGGAACTTCTACAAAAACGCTTAGCTTTGTTGTTATGATATTCAATTCGCAATATTGCCTACAATGATCATGGATACAATTGCAATATAGTGTATGATGGAGCAGTCATGTCGGCTTCTCGAGCCTTCGCTATCAAAATCACTTAAGCTAATTAATTTAATTAATTCGAAAACTGTCTGCATTTCATCCTTACTATGTGCAATAGTAGCAGCATATGCAGATGTGTGTGCGCGCGTTCTTGTGTGTAACCACATCGTGTGTGCATCCGTACATCCACTGTCTCTCCGTTCCAGAATTCAAAGTTTTTTCTTTTCTTCCAACCTGCGCTGTACTCGAATGCCAAAGAAAAAACAAATATGATAAGGGGCCTTGATGAACTGATCTGGTCAGATAGCGGCAACCTAAACGATTAATCATCAATTTCTATGTCTCGAATCGTAATGAGAATGGTCACAAGGTTGTAAATACTTCCTGTTCTTCTAAGAAGCATACTGTCTGCCTTGTGGTACATCCTACCAGGATTTCTTATTGCACACACAATCCTTTCTATAATGATACAGCCACCCGATTACGCCGAAACTCGCATTCCAATGCACTTCAGGAAAAAGATTAATATGGGAGATTTAATTTGGAAAAGGTTACTTTGCTTATTTTGATGTTGCGTGATTAGTAATTGATTGCGCCCCACTCCTTTGAATTGCCTCGAAAATAATAGTGCCTAAGCTAAAGTAAAGGTCAACTTGGTGCCCCAACTGTCGACGGTTGCTTCTTCAGGTCATTGACATTTCCAACTGCTTGTTCCTTTCATAAGTCTTCCTTATCATAAATATTCATACGTTTTCTATCAGATTCAAGCTGTTGGCAGTCAGGACAAAAGGTCGATTTAGTGCCGACCGAACCGGGCCCGGGTGCTCCGATCGACGTGAATCGGACATTATCCTGCATGAATACGAGGTTCTACTGCCGATTCTGACACCAAAAAGGAAGAAGAGTACAACGCACCAGGTCTCAATATCTGGAAGAGCTAAGCTCCTTCGTAACATGCCTTAAATGAAGACGTTAGTGAGAAGAAATTGCCGCTCGAATCATGACTTCTCTTCCCTTGAAATTTCGTCTGGAAACCGAAGCTTATTCTTTCTCAGATGGTTCCAGTAGAACCGGCTTCCATTTGGGGCAACCAGTCAAACGTCCTTCACCGAAAAAGGATTACTTGGAGAATGAAACAGCAAGAGAAAGAAGAGAATAAGACAAGCCATAAAAAGGCACTTTACTCCTGTCGGTTCGGATGCAATTCCTGGAGAAAGCGATCCGGGTATCGCGATGTTCTTCCTTCATGAAGAGTGTCTTTCTCATCACCGTTGACAAAGAGTTCAGACTTTTCATGTCACTTTGAAAAAAGAAATCCTCGTTACGTTGAGCTTCAAAGAGAACTTGATTTTCATGTATGACTTCGTCGTATTCGACGCTTCTCTCAAATGCCTTCGCTTATATCCTTCCAAAACTGACGGAAGACATAACGTGTTTTTCCTGGTTCAGTGTTCGCTAGCATCTGTGACGAAATTGTAATCAAATGGGAGGCATCGGCTCGAATCTCGAGCTATTTTGCGATTTGACATTCCCCGTTTCTCTTTTGCAGGAATTCGACCTCCCTCAAAATCGTATGGCAACTTTCTCTACCCATTACCTGGACTTGGAAAACTTGACACAAATTAAGCAAGGAATGAGAAACGAAGGAAAAAATGAGGTGGCTGTACACTTTGCAACATAGGCAAAGTAACCTTTCCGAAAAAAATGAATGGAAAATTGTCTCCGTTATCGAGATGAAACTCGTTGGTCTCGTTGTCGGTCGGAGTACGGCACAACTTCCATATCAAGCCTTCTCTTGAAGTGCCCTGGGACGTCAGTTTTGGTGAAACTCATGGGTGGCTGTATCATTGTGGAATGCAGTGTACCGTGTAGACATGATCAGGATTCCACGCCCTTTTAATATATTAACGAAGGGCGAAGCAGAACAAACTGATGAGCCCCCATTCAACCACAAGGTATTAGCTGGCTGAAGCTTTTCAGTTGTGCTTTTTTGCTGCATCGTATATGTCATCATCTCTTGAGAGTGTAAAGGAGCGAACAGTGACAATGTATGCTCGTCAAGCGCAGACGGCCGACCACTACATAAAGTAGCTTCCATTGAACCATGTTGGATTTACAATCAACATGTTCAGAAGGGAGACGGAGCATTCACCTAGTTCTGGATGGACGCGCAAATCGCGCAGCGAGATTCGTAGTATTTTGAACCACTTTGGCCACTTTATCATTTGGGCACAAACTTTAAGTGGAGTAGATTAGTATGGTCGGATGGATGTACTTCCTTACTTATCGACTCTACTTCAAAGGGGGGCCCAAATGATAGGCTCTGAAGTCATTTAAATTGCCACTATCTTCGCCGCGCAATCAGCCGCGTCCATCCAGAATTGGCTAAATGTACTANACGGAGCATTCACCTAGTTCTGGATGGACGCGCAAACCGCGCAGCGAGATTCGTAGTATTTTGAACCACTTTGGCCACTTTATCATTCGGGCACAAACTTTAAGTGGAGTAGATTAGTATGGTCGGATGGATGTACTTCCTTACTTATCGACTCTACTTCAAAGGGGGCCCAAATGATAGGCTCTGAAGTCATTTAAATTGCCACTATCTTCGCCGCGCAATCAGCCGCGTCCATCCAGAATTGGCTAAATGTACTATACCTGTTTTAGAAGGTATGGTGCAAATCTAAGTACTTGTGAGCCCAGCGATGTTTCATCTGAGAACAATTTATCATCCTTTGCTTCATATGGTCAATTTTTAGACTCCGAATGAGTTTTCGCAGTCCTCTTCGAAGCTTTGTAGGAGGTCTGTAAACAAATCTATTCGGGTTCGAATCTATCCCTTTGCATTGCTTTGAAAATGGTTCTATATCCTTGCTATGTTCCTTTCTTAAATCTTATTGCTATGTACCATTTGGTTGTCTACCTATTCCTTCTCGAAGAAATGGCACTGCATATGATGCAGACGGTGTTGGAGGCTTTTATTTTATGTTACTATGCCTTCATTCTACTCACTATAGCAACATCTAGAGAGAAGGTATTCCGCAGTGCGTTCTACATCTTGTTCGTTTCAACAGGTTCGTCGTGATACTATAAGACCACCATAAGACGTTTCTCGTCTACTCGATGTTTTATTGATGATAGGGTTTTTGCTTTGGAAACAAATTAGATCAATCTATCATTGCATTTCAGGATAAATAAAGTTTCACGATTCTCGAGGAGCATAGAAACTTACCGGTTAATACCGAAAGCAAAAGTCAAAAGTATTGAAAGACTTAAATATTTCTGCATTAATGAGAGACGTCGTATTCTTGTGAAGTGAACCAATCTCGAACTTCCCCATTTTAAAGGGCGTTCCTCTATGTTAAAAAAAAAGAAATAAGAATGAACGCGTAGAACCGATTCGACGGCTCCGCGTACTTATTAACTTGCTGGATCAGTAAATGTCTCGATAAGTTTGTTGAAATACCTCGCCGAATGCTAAAATCCAGTTGAATCCAAATGCGAGGGTACTAGTTCCATGTAATAGAAGGTGTAAGAAGAGTCGGACCCTGCTCGCTACTTTCCTAGGAACCCCTGGCAAAAGCAGCCAAAATTCAACCTACCGTATTCATTGTTAATATAAGTATTAGTTCCAATAAGGGGAGTGGAACCATGTGATATATCAGCTTAAGAAAAGAAAATGTACTGATATAAGAAACTAGTGAAACATGAGAAGGTTTTTACATGCAGTCGCCTCACGAGATAGTGAATCTGCTCTCAGGTAAAGTTCTGAATAAGGGAGAGGAGCAACTTCCTTGAATGCACAACAACTATAATTACGGGGCGTATGTTTTAAACTCTTAACAATTTTCTGTGGCACTCATGAATGTAGTGCTTAACCGTCCGCTGCAGCTCTACATTCATGAGTGTCACAGAAAATTATTAAGAGACTCGAAGATGCCTTTGTCTTTTAGGCATTGCCGACATCATATCACTTCTTTCTTCCTTCGTTCTCCGACTGAACCTTGAACCGACTTCGAGCAGTGAACCTCGCTATATTATTATTTATTCAATCACAGCAGGAAGGACAGCCTTAACAGCTCATATGATTGGCAATACGTTCATCACCTTCAATCGCTATTCATCCATATGTTTGATGTCCATATATGATAAGGTTCGCACGAACTTAAAGAGCAGCATTTGCAACACGCCATCAAGGAAACTTTATTGAATACAGCACATGACCAGTACGAAACCACTATTTTCTGCCGATACCGGTGTAGAAATATCAGTAATGCATTAGCGGAGTGAGTGAGGCTGTGTGTGCGACTCAGACAGGTCTATTATAGAGTGCCAATGGCATAGGCTGAGTGCTTAATTCTGTTTAATTCTGTTCTGTTTTTTACCAACACAAAAATTGTTGTCGCGGATCGCCCATGGGCGTACCGTATGCTTTGGCCCATCCTTGCCTTCTGCCACAGGATGTTAAAGAAAGTCGTTTCAAAAAAATTGGATGATCACTTTCAAAGCTTGCCCAGACCACAACGACCAGACTATTCCCAGGTGTAGATGTTTGAGGCAGGCCCTCTCTGCGACGACTCTCATGTTTCTTTTCTTCACTCAGTCCTCCATTGTCTACGGATACTTCGTGTCGTGGTACCGATTCAATATCTCCAAAGAATTTCTTACTATGGTTTTTCCCTGCTAGCCTCTTGGTTATGCTGCTTTTGTTTAACACGTTGACGACAGTGTCGCGCAATGGTGCGCGACAGCCAGTCTGTCTCATAGGACGATGTCGCGCAATGCTGCGCGACGGTGCATTCTTCAATTAAAGTGTGTGTGCTCGTTCCGTTTCTGTGCAGACTTTCAGTTTAGGTTTATAATTGCCCGAAATAGCACCGGCCACCTATTAAATTATTTCCAAGACGAATAATACAAATACAAGACAGGGTCAACCGCAGGAGGCATATCGTCGCCGTCTAAACCACCTGCAGCATCATCGTCGCTGTCGAGCAGCCACTTGTCAAAACATCCGTTGAAGCTTTCCATTTCAGTAGCCAGGACACTCATGGTGACAAAAATAGTCGCAAGGGTAATAATACTCTCAGGGATCCTATTTATATACCCCTAATTCGGATTTATCACTGCCAAATTTGAAATTACCCCGAGTAGCCGCAAATCTTATGCAAAATTTGAATAC
The DNA here is from genome assembly GCA_900617895.1 of Haemonchus placei. Lineage (NCBI taxonomy): Eukaryota > Metazoa > Nematoda > Chromadorea > Rhabditida > Trichostrongylidae > Haemonchus > Haemonchus placei. The sequence goes on along the minus strand of UZAF01016251.1, from coordinate 4,719 downwards.
TGCTGGAAGGTTTGCGGATTTCAAATGTTTTCGACTGTAATCACTCATTTTTTCGAGAAATAACAAATTTCCAAGAAAGAAACTGTCTCGTCCCACGAGACAGACACGAAAAAATTGGCTCGTCGTCAGCGTGTTAACAAGTCTTTCAATTCAATGTTCTCCAACCGACAAGCTAACTATAATTTGTCTTGACAATTTGTTGTAATAACCTTAATCCCAACTCAACATTTGTCACCCTCCTTTACTCCATGGCAACCCTCTCAAAACATGTTTGCTTTCTTTTTTCAAATTCGGGGCAGAACGACTCTGGACGCAATTGCGGCCTTATCACTGTGTATGACTCACTAGACATGGGTGTGTGTCAAGTCGTGCGTCCGAGAGTGCGCGCGGCAAACTGCGCGGCGAAGTTCGTGGTGAATTTGGACGACTCCGGCGCCTATCATTGGGGCCAAAATCTTAAGTAGGATAGATCAGTAAGGCCAGGTGATCCTACTATTCTACTGTACTTCAAAATTGGGCGCAAATAGTAGGCACTAAAGTCGTCGGAATAGGTATGAATTTCGCCGCGCGCCCACTCGGACGCACGACTTGACCGTCCCCCACTGGACATTAGTTATTTTCCATTCGAAAGGCTACCATTCACTCTTTATGCTCTCTTGCCCTGTACCAGTGAAAGGATCATCTAGGCGTTTCTTATTAACCTTTTCCTACTTCGTATCGAGATTTCGTTCTCACATTGTGAAAGGTGATTTTCACCCACGTCTATTTTTCCCAATATCAAAGCCTCGTGAAATTCACCTTATAACTATGAATAAGGCAGTTACCTGTTTAGAGTGGACTGCACATAATCAGGGGTTTACTCCAATCTATCTACAGGGTGCGCCATAAATATAGTAACAACTTTTCGAACCTCCGTAATTTCCTCATTCGTATGGTTTCTCCAAATCTGCACCTGCTCTTATGTTTATAATATACCTCAGGCCACGTTCCTACTTTGGTGCTTTCAAGTCGTCAGATTTCGGAAAACGGTGGAGCCCCGCAGACATCCACTAGCCTTCACGTCTTTGCGCGCGTTCTGTGAATCCTTTCCCGGAATCGCTCCTCATTTCAAGATTCCCCACATGGCAGTCTCTTGATACGCGATGCGCAGACAGGTCAAGGACAAACCTCAAAAAGGTCGTCTTGTCTCACCTACTACCCCTTTTCTGAGTACAATAGCTTGGGAAGCAGTGCACTGCGGCACCTTCAGAAACACGAGAAAAATGACTGCTGATTTGTTTGTATGTTCTAATCCGATGAGAAGAGTCTATCCAGAGTAAACACATTTGTATCCAAATAAAATTCGAAAGCCTCGTAAGCTTCTTGTCGTGAAGAAGTTGGAGATAAAAAACAAATGCGGTGCGCTACTTGCGCGCGGCACGCGCTTCGCCACACTTGTTTCAGACTAAAGGTTGTTTAGCGTGGAAGAAATGTTGAGATCTCGGAGTATTTGTGCATTTCACATTACGAGCGCTAAAGTTGTCGAGAAGAGTCATATCGCCTCTCATAGCCATTTCCCCTCTTTTATGATGGTTTAGGCTAGAATCTCTACCATCAGAGCGATATCGCAAATTTTGGTCGAGAAAAGTACGAAACTTAGTCCGAACCTCTCTAAGAAGGGTTTTTCTGAAAGGATGCTGCTAAAGGTTGAAGATTTTTCTAGGGATAAGTTTTGAAAACTTCGGCGCTCACGAAAGGGAAAGGGTCAAGACTGTTGCTGAGGGAATGTGCGCGATTTTGTCCCAGCTTCCAATCCTCCTGCAAATTTCCCGGACACAATTTTATGGGTCGCTGGATATAGTCTGTATTGGAGAGGAAAGCTTGCGCTTTCAAACGCATCATTGCTGCTGCTCCTGAGTAATCTCTGAAAAAAGCCTGGGCTGGAATTTTTCAAAAAAACTCTGCGTGCCGCCGTCGATGAGTAGCCGAAGCGTCTTCGAGCTATAATTAGTACGGGAGACGGTTATATTAAATCACCGTGTGTTCATTATGTAGATGCAATGCATAGTAAGTAACTCACATGAATTCGCCACGCATCAATGAGAACTGCGGTTTCCGTAGCCCAATTGTTTTGTTACCATATTTATGGCGCACCCTGTACATCCTATGTGGGTCCCCTTCCCTTCTTCTCCTATGTTTCCCTACAGTCTACAGACTTTGACAAGAATGACCAGGAGTCACTCTGTTCAGATTTGGACACGGAGAAATGTGTTTATTATCGTAGCCGTCCAGTACGCAGTATCCATTGCCGCTGTTTTTTACACTGCAACATCACAAATGATCTATGTTCAAGCCAATGATGGAACCTACGAATTTCGAGGAATAGAGCCACACGTTGCTGCGGTTAGTTTGAAGTTTTTGAAAAAGAAGGCAACGTATTCCTGTAGCAATTGCGTGAAAACCACTTTGCATTCATTTATTTATTGACCTCCGAGAGTTGCGCATAAGTGTGTACGCTCATCTCCAGGATAAATTGATGAACTCACTTTCGCGCGAACGTAGAGGCTCCTTTTTGCGCTAGAGGATCGCACCACCTGTAGGTAACGAGAATTCATTACGCTACGTGACTTTTCAAATTCAAAACAGGTTTTATCTCTTTATTTTTTATTTTTTTATTATTTATTTATTTATTTATACAGCTACAATGGGAAGCAAGTAAACCTCCCGCTGCCACTGTACATAGTGAAATTAGGAAAGGAGAGAGGACAGAAACACTGGTGAGTACCAATCTCCAGGAGCTGCATTGATAGTGAGAGCCACGAAGACGCCCTTATAGCCAGTAGCCGCACCAGTTGGCCATTGTGCTCTCGTTCCATAAGGACTTGTGGAACCGACTTGTATACTACTGTCTGAATGGCAAGAAGTGAACGGTAGATCCGAAAATTTTGCCAAATTAGAAGCAGAGATAAGCAGTTCTCTCGATGATCAATATGGCAAATCTGGATGCTTTGTAACTTGTAATCTTAACCATTTTTCCATTTTTATGAAATTAGCATTAGTATACTGAACATATGAGTTCGGTCACGGTTCCGAGCTTCGGTGAAAATTTACGGAAAGTTGTAATCTCCTGTGTATTCTACCCGCTTCTAGAGGAAAAATCGTTCTTTTTCACCATAGGCAGTAAACATGCTTTTTTGTCTCTTGCTCCTTGGTAGGTTGTCTTCGATCATTCCCACCGTTTCAAGGTTCATTTTGAACCTGTAATAGATTCAAAACCGTATGAACATATGTTGCCTTGCACTTCAGAATAGATTTCATCACAAGTAAAACTTCCTGCGAAACTTTTTTCCGTTGACTGCCTTGCTTTTTTGATTGGTTTTGATTGTTTCTTCCTGTTTCATTTTTGTTCATATGTTTATTAGACGTGATTGTTGGGAATGATTTCCTATTTCTTATGGACCATCAATACCGCATCGTAATTGAAGATGGTGGTCAACAAGTGTAAACACTTTAAGGACTACCTAAATCACAGATTGCGCGCTCCAATATTCCTTCCCATTTTTGCGATCCGCAGCCGTGCGGCAAGCGCGACGAGTGTTCAGGCGCATACTATCGACGGCGACGCCTAAAAAAACAAGGGTAATATCTATCCTCATCATTAAGTGTGTTCCAATAGTTTGAAATCACTAACAGATCACAAGTGATTAGAGGAATGTCTTCATTCTTCCCTCCCGTCAATTTCCATTCGAGTTCGCTAACGTTTTGAACTGAAGATACCTCTTGTTTGATGCGACTATTTTTAACGTGTGCTTGATTGAGTGTACCCAACACCATGTTTATTCAGTTTACCCTACACAAGGATGTTCTTATGGACGGATAGGAAGATCGTGAATATAGAGTTTCTAGATCACTGCCTGTATTTCTTCGACCATTGTTGTTGTTTGCTTATTAATAAGCTTCGGTTTGGATGTGAAACTGTTTGTCAAATGGCGTAATTTACTGAAGGAAGTAGACAGATCAACAGTGCGCCATGTTGAAAAGGTAAGGTAAACAAGCTTTCCAGAGAATCTGGGTGCTCTTTCAACAGTTGACACAATCGAGCTTTCCCAAACCTTTTATGCCTAAGGACCGGTCTCCATATGCTGAACAGTGTTAAACTTAGGGCCTATTAATATACACAATTACCGCTTTTATCTTAATGGTATTGATAAACACAGAAGATGCGTTATATGCAGTCGCTTCCATCACCGAGGACCGCGAACTATACACGTGGGTGACCAATGGTGTAAGTTTCCACTCCATTGCTTTTTTGATATTTATAATCGACTAAATATTTTTTTTGCAAAGATTTGCATCATGAATGTAATATGAAACAGTCCAACTGGTCAAACAGAGTTCAAACCATGTCTTTCTCTGTGTTCGGAGTACTGCATGGATAAGACACTCACGAGAACCTCACTACCAGACTGTAAGCTGCAGCCCGCTGTTATAATTAAAATAACTAATCTTGCCTCACAAGGTTGGCGAGTCAATGACAGTTCATCGACATTGGACGGGACTCGAACCCACACTTGTGCTATTCAGGCACCGTGCTCCAGACCTTGTTTGCACTCGATTTCTTTGACTTGTATGCCATAGCTCAACACGTATTATCTGTGAGTGCCAAGAGGACAAGCGCGGTAAAGTTGCCATAGAGATAGAGTCCGGAGCAGTCGTTTATTGCCAGACGCCCTTCGTGGT
>UZAF01016250.1:84626-100025 GCA_900617895.1 Haemonchus placei | reverse complement strand
GGGGAGGTGGCGAAATGAGTACTTCGTGTGACAAGCTAGGATGGGGTACGAGATGAATATTCAAATTATTTTCAATGTTATATTTACTTTCATCCACTCGGTACTCTTTCTCTCATGAAGCTTAGATCAGAAAACTGTTACTCTCGGCTAAGAACTGTTCCTGAACACAATTATAGGTTAATCTCCTTATCTGCGCTCTAGTGCTCAATGTTGAAAAAAAAAACGGAGGTGTCCCAACTACATTATCACCTACGATTTTTGTATAGGCATACATAGCACGGTGCCAGTACAGATCGAAATCAAAGTTTTGAAGTACCCACGGAGTTTTTGAAGTACTGGTACGAAGTTTGAAATATCAAAGTTTTGAAGCACTTCACATCAATCACTCTACTCCATTAACCTACCCACCAATTTACTGCTTTATATATAAGGAAATGTGAGAGCTGGGCTTTCCACACCACTAACTTTATCGTGATCATAATGTTTGAGGACGGACAGACCGACAAACCGACACACCAAGTTTCTGCTCTATAAATAAGATATATATATATATGTATATATACATATATATACATATATATACATATATGTATATATATGTATATATATNTGTATATATATATATATAAGCAAGCGACAAATTTTGCCATCAATCCGTATTTGGTCTTACAAAGAGCCCTAGGTCTCCTAGGTCTCCTAGATAGAAATGGGAAAACCAGGGTGCCTTTTGGGGGAATGATTATCTGTATTTGGTAATGTCAACGCTTGATAGAAATGTTAGATCCAGGTTGCCTTTGAGGGAAGCAAAAGACTGACAAAAGACTCAATAACCACTGTAACAGTTTTCGTACTATATACCTCCATATTTGAGAATGAAAACAGAACTATAAACAGTCACCTTGACATCATCGTACAGAGATGACTCTAGAGAGCAGCCGTTCTCGTCAATGATTGCATATGGTTTGAGGTTGGGCTCCCCGGAACTGATTGTACCTACACAAAAAACTGATCTATGTTAAAAGTGAAAGTTGGCATTCAAATAAACAACAATGAGTAAACATACAGTTAGCCACAGAAAGGCAGTAGTTATCATGCGCTTCGCATCTGATACTGTAGAATAGCTCGACGTCAAGAGTTACTCCTAGACAAAGGAGATTACAAAAGATCAGAAGCTTGCTTACAGTAACAAGGTATCAAAGTGATAAAGGCATCATTTCTCGGATTTGCTGCCGATATTTGCATTACATTTCAAAGAGATGTATCAAACAACGCCGGAACCTCAATTTCGTAGTAAGTACCGACAACGACAACCTGTCACAAGCTCGCCATTGGGACCATCTCTGTGTACGGAAAACTCGCATTTTGCTGGCGGCCGCGTGGAATGCTTGACGTTGGCTTCCAGTATTGATGGGCGAGATGAGAAAACTGGCTCGTACATCGCTCCGGCAAGAATAAACGCAAGAATCATCGTGACTCTGACAATACAGTCAGACAGTGACGTAAGGCTGAAGAAATTCGAACTACTCCTATGCGGTCATGAAATTGAGGTGTTTATGAGATGGTAAACAAATAGACAACTTATTGGTGATACGTATGAGTTCAGTGCACAGAAAACAGTAGTGAGGATTGGAATGAAAACGGAGTGGTCACACTGAACACAAGCCTTTTGTCTACTCATCAATTTAGGAGAAACAATTCCAAAATTTTGATACTTAAGTTTTTGACACTGATTCTCATTATCCCTCAATAAAATTGATTGTGAGTTCAATGCACATTCTTTTCATATTTACACTGATGATTTTCCGTCGTTTGCATCCTTCCATCTCCTCTGTACACTGCCGCACACCTATCTTGTGTCAATTAACGACCCTCAGGGGTTGTTAATTGGCAGAAGACAAGTATGTGGCAGTGGACAGAGGAGGGAATGGAAGGCTTGGTTGGCCTAGGTGGATGTCCATCTCGGATTCGAACCCGTCACCATGCGAGCGAGAGAGCGCGCCGCTTCCCACTACACTACCTCTGCCCATTAGAGATTGAAAAACCGCAAATGCATGCTCTCATCGTCAGGGAAGTGAAAAACAGAGTTGATTGTAACAATTATACTGCATAGTTCTCGATCTTTCATTATTCCTTGATAAATTTCTTGCGACAAACGTGGTTCGCGATATTGATACAACCAAAACTCAAGAAAAGATCGAGAGCAAAGTACTGATTATTATACATATATGTCAGCAGGCAGGCTATGCCGAGGGGGACTAGACGTTTCATAACGGAGGGGCGTAGTGGAAGGGGAATCTGATAGCAAGTCAGGCTCGAAAATTTTCCATCCCTACATTGATTTAATTTCCATGGAAAATGAGAGAGACGATAAAGTGCAGGAAAAAGTACTTAAATAGGCTTCGACTTTCTGTGAAACACCTTAGAAATATATGTTAGCATTACACGATTGTACTTCAGAGTTTATATAGTTAATGCTGCAAAATTTTAAATATCGTTCAATTTGTAATACCGTAATGCAATTAGCAATCCATGCTCAAACATTTCGAGTGGAAACAACTATTTAAGAAAGAACCACACACATGAATGTAATGTGAGATGCGAGTTAGAAATAGGTACTCATGGTTAGAGTTCTTCGCTTTCAAATGTTAATGAATATGAAAGTTGATTCTAACACCAGTTCTAATACTTGGATTCGAAGTGAAAGTATAATAGAACTATCAGAAAGGCGAGGGAGGTGTGTCCTATCTATTAAGTACAAAATATTGTCGTCAGTCCGGCGACTTTGTTGGCGTGGTAATGGTAAAAGGCAATATTTGATTTCAATGACTTGAAACTCTCTCAAACCTACTCCTTCTTAAGGAACAAGGTTTAAGAATATAAAATTAGAATGTTGAAAGGCTGTAGATGATAGTGCGCCTAATGGGGTGGGATATGATTGTGATTCGGCGCTGACGCGCGCAACTGGTCTGTAAAATGAGGCCGCAAACCAGCGTGCATCTGCTCTCGTTTCATACCGTGTTGAAGGCAGATCTCACGCCCTCTCAACTTCGACAGTCTTGATCTTCGACCGTCTACGTATTCAACCTTCACAGAATGGCGTACTTTCACTTAAATGCTCCAGTTAAAGGCACAGCTCACAAAAAAAATGGATTCTGGAATTTCTCTAAGTTCGGGACCCCTACTGATACCATACAGTGCGTCGCCAAATGATGCAGCCGCCTCTGATTTTCCCAAAAACTCACAGAAAAACTGCCAAAGTAAAAAATGTGTCAAATTTGAATTGCAATTCGTACATTATCACCAAATTCTAGCTCGAAACCACAAACATTTTTTTGGTCAATTTTCCAATAAAGGGTGCTTTTCCAACGTCGCCAAATGATACAGCCACTAACAAAATTAATTTATCTAACAACAAACATGCAACAAGAGAGAAAGATGCAAACCCAATGATCAGTTGGTCCATCGTTCCTTCGAATTACTTCGGAAATGCGGTGGTCTAGGCCCAAATAAAAATTAGCAATCAGCTCCTGGTCAACTTGGTGCCATGCTTCGATGGTCGCTTTATTCAACTCCTTGACGCCTCGCAGTTGCTTGGGTTGGGCGTAAATCTTCCGCACCATGAAGCCTCATACCTTTTCCATCGAATTCAAATCGGGGCTGTTCGTCGGTCAGGGCAGAAGTGCCGTGAGAACCAAGCATGGGTGCTCCTCCTGACGTGAATTTGGGTGTTATCTTGCATAAAAACAAGATTTCGAAGCTGATTCTGACGCCAGAAAGGGAGAAGTGCACGGCGCATAACAATTCAATGGAAGGACGAGCTCATCTTCTTTGGTACAAAACATAAAATGATGCGCCTACTCGATGAATCGCGGCCCAAAGCGGACTCCTCCCTTGAATTTCTGTCTAGAAAATTGAAGTTTCTCCTTTCTCAGGTCGTGCCATTAAAATCGCTTCCCGTCTGGACCATCACAATCGAACTTTTTTCCATCGGAAAAAACGAGCTGAAGAAGGGAAACCATCAAGAGAAGGAAAGTCAAATGTCAGCACATGAAGAACACCACATTCCACTCGGTTCAGCTGCACCCTCTGGAGGAAGCGGCTCGATTTTCCCGATGTCTTCTTGTCGTGAAAAGCGCCTTACGCATTTTCTGCTCGAAAATGAACTTGGACTTTCTGATCACCTTCTAAACAGTGCATTCTCAAAAAAGAAACGACCGGATTTCCATACAGGACTTGGTGGAGTTCGACGCTTCCCTCAAAGTATGGCGTTTGTCTCTGTTGGACAGCAGCGAAGGACGTCCAGCACTTCTTCTGGTTCATCATAGGCTTCAGGACCTTCGATAAAAAAAGTCCGAAACTGCGTGACATCGACCCAAATCCCGCGCGATTCTGCGATTTGACAGTCCCTGCTCATTTTTTGCGAGGATTTGACCTTATTCGAATTCCGAAAGCAAATTTCTATTCCCATTGCCTGAAAATGAAGAACATTACATAATCGAAGCAATTTCATTGCGTTAAACTAGAACAGGACACGAAGACATGAAGTGGCTGTATCATTTGGCGACGTTGGAAAGGCACCCTTACTGAAAAATTGACCAAAAAATGTTTGTGTTCTTGAGCTGGATTTTAGTGATAATGTGTGAATTGCAATTCAGATTTGACACATTTTTTACTCTGACACTTGTTCAGAATCATCAAATACTGTGAGTTTCTGGGGAAATCAGGGGGAGGGGGCGTATCATTTGGCTACGCACTGTATGTGCCGATGTCAGGTCGAGAAAAGTCCTAGATAGAGCATAATAAGGGTCCAGACATTGTATCGTGTGAATGCCACACCAACAGCAGACGAGTTTCAACGGTATTGTAGAGGCTGCACAGTTCACGGAGGAACCCATATAGGGAATTCAAACAATTTGTCTTGTTCCATGGCGACAGCGGAAGACAGTTATGATTAATATTGGCTCGATATAGTCAGCTTTTGAATAATTCCAACAGTCGAAATCTCGTCCGAATACCCATCCCATGCCATTTCCTTCGTAGTATCTCGTACAACTTCTTTTTTCACAATACCTCTGGAGAGCCTTTTTTCTCACGGAGTCGGCGAATCTTCTCGCTTTTTTGACCACCGATCAATAACATTTGCTCTTCGACTTGAAAAGACTCAAATTAACGTGAAGTGGGCTTTAAAAAACTTTCAAATTTTTTCGACTTTATCTCCACGAAAATCCAAAATTGAGGATCTTCACGTGCCTGCATCTGTAACAGCATTGTTAATCCTCCATTTTGATTGGAGAGTTCCCTTTCAATGCCTGAAAGACGTGAATGACACCATAGGTGAGAGGGCATGAAATCGTGAACAGATTGCACAGTTTCGAAAAAATTCCATTTGTTCATGCCAATCCGTTCCAAAATTTTGTAATTCTTTCCAACTTCAAATCTTATGAGAGACAAGTATTTTTAAGATATGGGTCAACCCGTGGCGGAGACCTCCATTCAAAACCATTTTCTGCCATTTGTCCCCTACGACATTCATCTGTTCAAAAAATAACGCGTCATAACCAACAAAACAAGGTACTGAACTCAGCTATTCAATCTCTATAAGCAGATACCTTAAGTACTGAAAGTGCTCAGTTTCAGTTGGCGCTGTTCTGCAATACGTGATGGCATCGACAGAGCCTTTAAGCCCGTATCGAACAAACAGAGGGCTAGCCGGCTGCGCTTTACAAAGTTTCGTTTTGAAATTCCGGTGGGAACGTAGCCTAGAGACGCCATGTTCAAATTTTGCTATGGCTAATGCTCGCTGAACATAGTACCGGTTGAATTGGGTATTTTTCTCCGTAGAGCAATCGAATAGGGCAGAACAAAAGCTCGTCAATGACGAGTTCATTTCCCATTGACACAACACTTCAAAACCAAGTGGAATAAAAATGTAATTCAATCAAGCCCGAATTATGAGATTTCTCCAGATTTCTCTTTTTTCAAATTTTATTACAATTGTAAGTTGAAAGTTTATTTATATTGCTGCTGATTGGGATTATATTGTGTATAAAATAAAAAACTGATCATTAAATCGTTAAAAAACTTGTTAACTTTATCGCTCATCAACTTTGAAGTTGAGAATGAGATCAACAAAATTCAGTCCTTAATACGCTACTGCACTTTGTGGCATTGTGGTTGGCAAAAGGCGTCGTGTCCTTCCAGCTCGATGCCGTTTTCTGCTATTCAAAGTATTTTTGACGGCTGCCATACTTTCTTTCTGGAACCAAGAGGTACGTTAATGTAAGTATAGATGACCTGAAAAAATTTATTATTTGCATAGAAGCTAACTATTTACAAAGAAAGACAACAACCACCTGTCCGATAAATTTGAATCTCGGTGCAATTGATTCCCTTGCCTCCACGTTTAAATCGAGCGTGCTGGGTCGTCCTTGTAAAGGTGCCACTCCAGTGCAAGCGTGAATTTGGATGAATTTCCCTGTTTCAATACCAGCAGGATTTCTATTTTCTCGCGGGCCAACAATGAGAAATCTGAATTCTAGCATGTCTAATTCAATAGACCTACCATATCGATGCTATCAAAGTAATCATCTTGATTTTTACGGCTTTTTTCGTACTTCAGCTCTTCTATGGATTGCTCCGGATCGTTGAGTCGCCTTTCTAGGTGTTAAAAGAATCCCACTATTCTTAGCTCGAGAGAACGCAATGGTTCTGCGCCGACTTCCACATAACCAAGACTTGCTCCTCCACTTCATTCGATGAAGCATCCATTTTGCTAATAACCTTTAACACCCGGTCGTCACTCATTGTCTTGTCATCCTTTTCTAAGATACTTCCGCCATGGAGAAGAAATTTCTATTCACCACACACTTCTGGAAGAGATCTTTTATTTTCTCTTCACAAAAGTTTTTTCCGCCAGGTATGGGACCTTAAAGATGAAGGCACAAAGCACAGAGTCAAAGCTAGTAACAAATTTGCAGGAATTTTACTCCTTAGGCACGGGCTAGAATTCACAGTAACTTCGCACCTTAGCTCTATACATTTTATTATTCCAACGGGTGTCGTCGACGTCACAGTCGCCAGAGGTTGCTGCGAGCTAAACGACATCACAGTTACCAGAAATTGCTGCGAGCTTGACCACATCAAAAGTTTTTGACTTAGGAAAAACATGCGCACGCGTACTCCGGGCAGGTTTCCAATCGGCTACACCTTCTCAGCACTTTAGTGCTCAGTGTCGTATGACACTTCTGCCCGTCATCCGCCCTTCGAAATCGAATAAACGTTGGCGTAGTATTTCGGCAGTTGCTGTTTGTACGCAACAAATGCTACCGTGAGTGGAAGTAAGCAGTATCCTAGAAGCGCTACCACACACAATGCCTCCTCACTACTGGAGCATAGAAATTTTTGAATGAATACTAATTAGACCTCTTGAAGAAATCTTCTGCCTTCTTCTCATTGGTGCAGTGATTATGCTTTCAAAGCCTGCTAACCTTACTAATTACTTAGCCGTCTCAAAAAGAGAAAGATCAATGGACCAGTTCCAAGAGAAAAGACACCAATCATAACAGTTTTAAAAGAAATCGTTAAATACACCAGCCGTCACAGGAAACAGTTAAAACTTTCGAAATGGATTTCTTCGATGACTGATGTCTTTTCCTTCGAAAAAAATACCAGTAAGCAACTACGATCATGCATGCGAAGAAGGTATAGATACTACTCTCTATGAGCAGGACTACCAACGTTTGAATGAAGAATGTGATGAACCACCGATACAATATAACGTTGTTTTTGATGGGCCTGTAACACCATCATTGAATAGCCATAGGTTATTCCCATCCTTCGCTTCCACTCTTCACCCTTCCACTGAATACTTGATTTAAGGAAATTCCGCCAGGTTCGGTTATGTTAATACGGACACCACCGTGCAGATTGTGCAACTCGTGGACTTCCAAAGGGAAAGTTCGAGACGCATTGGTGGAGGGACAGCCCCAAGTTTCTCGTTAGCAAAGACATCCAAAGCCAATGGCCTGCAACTTGCGAAATACAACATGAATTACCGAAACCAACGACCGAACCAACATTGGCGGCCCCCTATCACCGCCACTGCCGTCCCGTTTTCCAAATCCAGCTAGGCTCCTCCACTCATCTTCCCCAATCGAGCCTGTCATTACAACATATTCAGACAAAATACAACAAAATCAAGGAGTACTGGATTGGAATATACACACCACGACAACTCTCATCCATGTGACCACTGCTCATGTTCTACGGTTCATTCGAAAGCTCTTCGCCTCCCAATTGCAATCACGCATCATGAACACCATTCCAGAACGGCGCCAATTGAAAGGAAAACAGCAATGCAAGTGATCACCGTAATCATCGAACGGCACATTTTCTACGATCGTTGCAGAAATCGCTGAAATCGCAAAAGGGCAATGACAGCATATTCAGATGTCGCGGACGATCCGAAAATGCATGTCTTCTTTTCGAAACTCGCTAGCCGATCTCAGAGCGGCAAAAAGCGAGATGGCAAAAATAATCGCAGGGATGCCCACCCTTCTCTACACTGCGCCACATCACGCACTATGGTCAATGTGAGAAGGCATTACTGGATACCCGAGCTTTGTCGATTGGCACAGAGTATTGTAAGAAAATGCATTCCATGCCAAAAAATGAACAACCCTAATTAATATACAAGTATTCGGAAATGGAGGACCTTCACAATTGGTGAGTAGTGAGATCAAGACCATTTGACATTAGAATTGACTACCTTGGAACACCTCCTGCAAAGGAAAAAGAAGTGGTTTAGATTTGTGGGTGGATTTATTTTTCGGATATGAGGACAAATTAGAAGACTAGTACGACGCAAAGTAATGACTGAATGGATTACGCAAGTTTTTTGCTAGAAAAGGTGTCCCAGCAACAATCACGTCACAGATGGCACCAAATTTTCTCCTAGCAGATCAGATTCTCACAGGCACTATGCAACCTATCACAAGAGATAACTCATTAGTCAATACCTTAGCCACTACCGAAATGGAAAGTAAAACAATCATACCCTTTGGCAAGGAGCAGTCTAGGAGCCATTAATTAAACCCATCAACCACTCAGTTTATAAATTGACACAAAGCAACACTGAGAATACAGAACTGGAGACCATTCATATCGAGGGGACCTTGAACACAAGGCCGATGTCCTATCAAGAAGAAAACTGGGAAGAAGCCATAATTTTGAGACCCATGGAACTCATTCAGCTTGACATGATAATTACATATCCTTTCGAATCATGTACACAACAGACGCTAGGGATAATCAATATCTCCCATCAATAACACAATAACAATAACACATGAACTATAAACAATCACACTCTAATCAAATGAACCATAAAAGCGGATTGCACAACCGCTGAATCGCAAATGGCGCTCACAGAGCCACTCGATTCCTGTGGACACGCGAATTCGAGCGCGTCCACAGAAATCGATTGAATCTGCCCTGTGAGCGCCATTTGCGATTGAACAACTTGCCAAATATGCCGTTTTAGTCAAACGCATTTTAATTTTTTGAGTTCTTCGTAGCTTAACCAGTACAGTATAGATGAATGTCCACATGCCTCGTAAGATGCGTACATAGTTTAAGGAATTAAGCGACTGTGTACAAAATTTTGAATACTTTTCAGAATATTATATCGGAAAGACGCACGATTGGCCTTTGACCTCTTTCATCGTCTTTGGAACGGCGTCGTTGATGAGTTGTACGTTGATTGTGGGCACTATGAGTGGATACGCCGATGTTCGTTCTTTTTTCCAATGTTAACATGCAACCCGAGGAGAGTGTTCAACAATTCCACCGGCTCAGATATGCAGCTTTATGATTTTGCCTTTGCAGCTTCTGTTTCATCTTGCACTGGAATGAATTTCAGTCTCGATTTTACCTATTTTTGTGATTCAGGATTGAATCATTCGAATTTGATCAGCAACTGTATCTGTGGGCTCATTGACGAGTGGACTGACACCCTGAGTTTTGTTTTCACGAAATTCCTTCAAGCATATTAGGGTGGTCTTCGTGGACCAGCAGTGTTTTGTAGTGCATCTTTTCAATCATACTCCGAAAATCGAGGGGAACGGTATAGCCGGCCAGGTATAGCATGCAGTGAGTAGCGTAAATGCGGTAGTGTAAATATTGGTTTCCTTCTGATCTCATTACGATGGCAGGTTGTAAGCTGTGAACGCTGGCGATGCAACAAAGGACCTCCTCTTCAAACGAGAAAAGAGCTTCCTCGTTTGAAGACGTTGATTTTTCTGCCGGACGGGTTCTACAATCATGTAGAACACATTTCGAGTGAGCGCCAGGTGCAAGAATCCGCATTCGATCAAGGCATTGTTGTGTTTAGCTCGACGTACTATGCAGGCACACGGTCGTGGACCAATGGCGCTGATTTATACTCTTGCCAGGGCCTCACGATGACTCCGAAAGGGGCGAAGGCGTCGATATGTTGAGGGATCTTGCGGAAGAGACCATCGAGCAGAGACCCGGCTCGGCACAGAGAATCAATATTCTGTTCCCGAGAAGGCCGATGCGAGTCATCTGATGTACGCGATTGAAGGCAAAACTATCATACAGCCTCGATTCCACACAGGTACAAATGAGAGGAAATTCTTCAACTCTACATTGGAATTTCATGTGCCATATCTGTGCTTCGAGCCGTACAAGAGGAGACTCCCCAGGAGGGACAGAGAGACGTCGCAGAGAGGGGCGTGCCCCCCCAAGCGTGGTCGGTTCTACCATCGTGGGCCACAAGGGCACAGGTCCTCCCCCATGGGCGCCGCGCCACGTGTAAGCTGAGTGGGACAGCTTGCTAGGGTGAGAGGGTATTTTGAGTGTGCAAAGATTTGTATGTATTCTGCTGTATCTACGTTACAATGTATTTACTAGGTACTACGTATCTACGCTCGTTCTATTATTCTGCCATGTAACCGTCTCTTATTCTGAAGTGGGTGCTATTCTGTCTCATTATGGTGCTGTCCGTCTGTGAGCGACTCGATATTGATCGAGCAGGGGCCCGGCCACTATCGATTCGCCGATCGAGAGGGCGCCGCAGACTGTCTGCTGTTCTCGTTTTGTACTCTCTCCGATGAGGGGGGGGGGNGGGGGGAGGAGTCACTGCCGGCCGACCAAGCCGTCAGCCAGTTTTGGCTTTATCGGCCGCGGAGGACGGTCGGTTTCGAGCACTCTGCTACTGGAGGAAGAGTTGCAAGGCCAACCTAGTCCAAAGATGATAAGACTACGATCTCAGGCGATTTGTCTGGTCATCTTAAGTAACCTAGAGGGGGAGCTACTTGTGGTAGCTGGCTCTACAGTGAGCCCGCTGGATTCACTTACCTATTATCCTCTTCCACGTGAAGCCTCATTGCTATAATCTCAGTTACCCAGAATTTGTGATAAATCTGCATTACACAACGGTGTGATTACTGAGGATCGAGGCGTGACATCGTCGAGCTATATTGTATCTGTACTTTGCTGTCATTGCCATCGTTTGCCGTCTTGAAATGTTATTGCGGAGCAATGAGAGGGGTCCAACGCCAGGTATGCCTCGGCACTGAGGGCGCAAGCCGACAATAGAGGTGGCTTCCCCAACATTGGCTCATTTAGAAGAATGCCCGCAATCGATCTAAAGTCCACTTACACTTGACTACACAATGAGGAAAGAAAACGCTCATATGATTTTTGACCCAATATCATAAGGGTGATAGTCTCTATATTTGTCATCCTGACTTTTATTGTTACGATACGCTGCGCTTTTGGGCATCCTGTGTGCTTCAAACGAGAGGAAAAAGGGGGAGGGGCAAAAGCTCAGCTGTGAACTACATTGTAATAGGTCTATCATCTACAACTGGAATGCTATTGGTTTCCGACTCTACAGTTAATAATCAGATCCATCTGTCAAGCCGCTGAATATTTCCATATGCCACTCTCATTATTTTTTTACTTTTCCCCAATTTTTGTAGTGTTTTTGCATCAACTGAAAGAGAACAATCTGTTGGAGTATCTTCTTCAAACGATTCATATTTTGGCAGATACTTTTGTACAGCCGAGTTTTGGTCGTGTATACTCTACTACAACTGTACAGTTTCTCTGGATCCAGGTACCATTTTGTCGCTATCGGTCAACTTGATATCAGCTTCGCCCCTAACAATGTCGTTTGTCTGCTTCAGCAATATCATCCATCCTATGCATCGAGCAGGGTTTCTGTCTCGAAAATCCACGTGGAGGTTCAGCGACTGAATCCATCTGTAATCTATCACGGAATCCTAACATTCTTAAGAAACCATTACACCTGCACTTTGCCTCGTGGAAGGACTGCTTATCAGTCCCGAAAGTTCCACTCAGACCTTCCCGCTATACGGCGTATCACAGAAGATTCTTGTTCTGCCAATTCCCAATCACTGTAGCAGTCATAGTGAAGGGCTTGAGGGAAAAAAGTGTTTCGATAAGTCGGTCCCAAGTCCGCCTTTGCGCAAAAATTATAGTGCCGTAAAGCCTCCAACAAAGTATTGTCAAATGATAAGCGATGCCAACGAAGAGAAAAGATATGAGTTTAGTACAAGAATGGTTAAAAACCACGAGGATTTCAGCGAGTGCATATTTACAGACGAAACAACAATTCAGGATGAGTGTCTGCAGTACTGTTTTGTTCCCTTAAATATTCGAACCTTCAGGTGACGGTTTTAGTTGGCTGTGCTACCAAGCATTGCTAGTGAAGAAAAATGATTTGTTCGTTTCGCACAAAAGCTAAGCACCCGGCTAAGTTCCATCTATGGGGATCTCATTGAGGGAGCCTGCGGAACTCGGAATGTTCGTAGACGACATCAAGATGGACACTAAAAAGTATTGCCAAATAAATGAGCTTCGTTATATGCCTTTCGCCACACTCGTTAACAACGGTGGGTTGGAATGTGTGAAAAATGTATTCTAAGAAAATTGAGACTTGCTGTCGATACTCTACCCTTCCATCCCGACATTGTTCAGGACTCGGAATACTGGTACGGGATAATACATAAGCGCTCGCATGACGGAGATGAACATCATGCTTTTGGATTGGCCTCCGGAATTGGATCGGTATGAAAAAACATGAAAAGTTTCGTGAGCTCAGACGGCTTCATCTACTTTGAATTTCAGAACAGCTATGTGTTTTCTATCAGTAACTTGACTTTCATGAAGTGAAACCCTCGCAATGTGGAACATCTGCGCAGAGCAGTGGCGGAGTTCTGGAAGGCTTTAACTCCTGCAGAGTGTGCAACAATATTAGGGACTGCCAAAGAAGCTCTAACGTGTCATAGAGAGCAAAGGAGGACTCACATATGAAGGACGATGGATGTGCTTTTGATGCTCCGACCTGAATACATTTGGAATTAGAAACATCAGATTAGGAACTTTAGATTTCATGGAATGTTTTGTTGATCTCAACTCTCATGATTTTCACCTCGAAGTTGATGAGTGCTGTATCTCATAATTCAGGCTTGATTGCATTTCATTTTTGTTGCGCTTGCTTTTGAAGTATTGTCTCGTTGCGAGGTTAACTCGTCGTTGGTGAGCTTTTGTGTTTCGCCCAATTTGTTTACTTTATAATGAAAGAGACTCACTCCAACCGGTACCATATTGAGCGAATACTAGTCATAGCAAAACTTGAACATAAGCCTTTGAGCTTCGTTCCCACCGGAACTTTGGAACGAAGTTTTGCAAAACGGGTAACGGAACTTTCCCCCGGACTCCATGTTCGCTTTGCGCCATGCGGCGATTTTTTTTTAGTTGTCGCGCGGATTCTTTACCGTACTCAGTCCGCTTCCCTGCTCCGCGACAATCAATATGGCAACATATTTTTCGTTGGTTCGCTTTCTTTTGTAATAGGTTTTGACTATTTTTCGCTTCTTTGTCTTCTTATATTCACTATGCTTGGATATTAGTATTGGTCATTTGATTATTCGTTCTAACTAATATAAACTGAAGGGATGCACTGAAGTATTGCCCTCTTCTATGTATTCGGTGTCAGTCTTTGATTCTAACTTGCTTACGTGTGTTTTGGCTATGATATTCTTCAGATATTCTTACCTGTGCATGTATTGCACATGTAAGCATCTGAAGTTTTTTTTCTTTGTTATTCATATGTAAATAGCAATGTTCCAAGCAGTGAGGGTTTCTTTTGGCTGTTGTCTCGAATTTGGTACTTGATTGAAATGCTGTGTGAAGCCTCGTTCGTCGATGATAGGATAAGACCGATCTTTTCAGATTTGTTTTGATTGTTTTTCATATTCCCTTTTTCCTTTTACTATGCCCATTAGGCTTGATTATTTATTGATCGCTTTATTACTCGTTCTAACTAATATACAATAATTAGAAGGAATGCGTTGAATGTAGCTCTTGACGATGTATTCGGTGTCATTCGTTTCTGACTTGCTTATGTGCGTTTTGACTGGCATGTATTGCACAGGTAAGAAAAACTGGAAGCTTTTTTTCTTTTCGGTGCAAACCTATGTAGCAGTGTTCCAAGCTTTCAGCTCTCGGAGTATTGTCTTAAGGAGGATACCTTGTCGGTTGTCCCGAATTTTGTAGCTGATTGAAATATTGCGTGAGGTCCCGTTCGTCGATGGTAGGTAGGACCGAGTTTTTGTATGTTGGTTGATTATTATGTTTACTCGTTATTGTTGGCGATTCCGAACTTTTTATACTGTAAAATTTCAATCTCATATTATTTTAGGAACTAATTAACGTGGACATTTCAAACAAAGAGGAACAGGTGCGGCTCAATTGAGTGGATCGCTTATAATTGATATTTTATGTTCCCATTGGTGTCGATAAATGTTTATTACTCTAAACACATCTTTATACCTATAATCGTATCCTCCTCTGTTCTCGCTATAGAGCACTTTACTGCTCCACAGCGGGAACAGTGGAGGATAGGAGTACAGGTATAAAGATAAGCACAGTGAAGGATTAAAAAAACAACGACTAGAGCATAAAGAGTTCGCGCTCGAACTTACGCCCCAAAAGTCATAATCTCGTGCTTCCATCTACACGTCGACGCTCTATGCAAAGCAAGGATTTCCGCAGTCTTTTTTGAACTCCCTTTTAACTTAGAAAAAAGAAACTAAATGTAAATAATTGCGGTAGGAATATAACAAATGATTGACGCATAAAAGTGACCCTTTGAGTTTCTAGAGTGTGAGCTGAATTGCAAATTGGAATAGTGGTGAACTAAACACCTTCAAAGGGTCTTAGTTTTTACATACATACATACATACATACATACATACATAAATACATACATACATACATACATACATAAATACATACATACATACATACATACATACATACATACATACATACATACATACATACATA
>UZAF01016250.1:43838-80770 GCA_900617895.1 Haemonchus placei | reverse complement strand
GAATGCCCCATGGCCAAATTGCCAATTTTCGCGCAAACCCCAGGGTGTGGGCAGGGTCTGGTCCTGCTACCTACAGTGAGTTTTCCCATCCTATTCCCATAACTTCTACCAAATTTGAACGCTCCAGGTGAACAGGAGCAGAGGTTATGAATTCTTGCTCAAACTCCGCCCATTGTGGGCGGAGTCTGGTCCGGCCACCCATCATTAGTGTTCCCACCCTGTTCCCATAACTCCTACCGAATTTGAACGCCGTGGGATCACGGGGACAGGAGCTGCGAATTTTTGCACAAACCTCGCCCATTGTGGGCGGAGTCTGACCCTACCACCTACCATAAGTGTTCTGATCCTGCGGCCCGTACTCCTATCGAGTTTGAGTGCTCTAGGATCACGGGGTCATGAGTTCTGAATTTTCGCTCGAACATTTATTTCTCACAAACCCCGCCCCCTTTGGGCGGGGTCCGGCCCTGCCACCCACTGAAAGTGTTTCCTGCCGCCTGTCCTCCTACCAAGTTTGAACGCTTTCGGTCCACGGTGACAGGAGTTATGAGTTTCCGGTCAGACACACACACACATACACACCCAAACACACACACAAACACACCAACAGACACACTTAGCCGTTTATATAAGTAGGATCTTCCACTCAACTTTATACTTTCACTTTTTAGACACTTATTCTTTTGCAAATGGGATATAATAGGACGCGTGACATCATCTGCTATTATCAGAACATACTGAAACTTGTGTGAGGCTCATGAGAACGTTGAAAACGGTAGTCAGCGCAAGACGTCCTATTGATGAAGAATTTGATTCGATTTTCAGTGATTCTAAAAGTTAGACGACGCTGCTCTTTGGCAATCATCTTCTCCTGTCAGAGCTTATACGGTGGTTCTCTGCCCTGGACAATAAAAGATTCCCTGGACCAGCGAAACTTAATGGAGTGTGGTCATAAGCGAAATAATGGGAAGGTCGTAAACAGCTCATTCGTGCAGAGCCATCGCATAGAGCACCCCGTCACTAGCCATTCGTGAAAACTAATCGTTCGTCTTTTGATTCAGTGGTTTGATTCGATTCGATTCGAGTAGCTATCAATCGTTCGATATGCGTCGGTTGAACCCCTCAGATATCTGATATCAGATCTCCCGTCATTTCGTTTGCAGGGAGCGCAGGTGCTCACAATTTCCCACATCATGTGACTGACTCTTCCTATACCTCCCTTCTATTAGATTAGCAGGTTTCTTTGCTGATTTTGATAAAATTGTCTTTCATCGTTGCACTTTGCCTGCCATGTTATGCCTTATTCGAGTTTGTCTATATTTAAACTCATTTCCAATTGCAGGTCTGAATGGCCAAGGCTCTGAATCGATGGTGTTCGTCTGTTCTCGTTCTGTTCGTTAATGTTTACCAGTTTATGTTTGCGGTGATTCCAGACGGAATCTTTAGTGACTGGCTTGTATATACACTCATTTATCATGAGTTCAGGTAGAGGAAAGACTGAGAGCAAGAGAGCAGCAGCGTGCTAGTGAGAGAGAAGGGAGGGCAGTCACGGTTTTGCCTTAGCTACTAATACTGCTCGTCTCCATATTCACATTTTTACTTCTTCTGAGGGAGGTGGTGCAGCAGCATGACGCAAAGCCGTCCTACAAGGACATGTTTCAATCAAACCCCATGTTAATTATCCGTTTTCCGTCGTTTGGGTGGCGTTTTTTTGCCTACTAATTTCATGAAGATTATAACCTCCCCAGCCATGTAGTAAGCTTGATCCGACGACACCTGCATCAACGCGAAATATGAGTTTGTGCCTCGCTATGCGTCTGGGTTGGTCATATTATTCCACAGAGGTACGTGCGATATACGAGCGTATGTTGTGATTATCTACATAGAAACACCCAGTTGGTCATAATTTAACTGAACTGCGATATATGCAATTTTCGACTCTAAAAAAACACAACTTACATTTTGAAAATCACCCTACTCCAATAAGAAGTCCGTTTCTCTGCAAGTAGGTTTCTCAGAACACAGACATTAACTCAGTGCGTTCTCCGCCATCTTGTAATTCGGCACCCTCACCCACCCACTCCCTCGGGTACCCTCCTTTCTCTCAAAAACGTCATGCCTCGTCAAATCGTCGCGATCAACGTCAAAGGGTAACAGAACTGAAGCTTCTTATTGTCGAACGTGTGTTTTTATTGTAAGCCTTATAACAGCTTCCTAGGAGGGTGCTTTTTTTAACTGAAGAGCACAACACCCTCTGCAATATCGACTTTAAACATTTGAGTCATAGCTGCTTGAATTCAAATTCTACTTCGGTTGTGCGGTGAACATTGAAACCAGTCTATGAAGGGTGCCCCAAGGTTCCCACCTCCACCATCTTCGTGAATGAAGTGCCGATGAATGCCAGTAAGCAGAGGGAGTATGCGGAAAGGTTAAGCCTCATCAAAGGATTCACGGTGAAGAATTCGTTATGCGATTATAGCAGAGTGGGAGCCTAGAAAGTTTGATCTGAAGAAAGCAACATGTTTGATAACAACTTGGTGAGCAGTGTTTGTAGTAGCCGGAGCATGTTTGTAAACGGATGTACCTATGCAAAATGCACAACGACTCTTCATGATTGCCTTGAGAGAAGAAAATTCCAGGATGAGTAAAGAATATTCGTGAATACGGACTTGTAGCAAAACGTTCACTGCAGTGAGTATGCAAAAGGACGTAAACGGCATAGAAGGCTTATAATTTGCTTCCCGAATCTAAAAGAAAAGATCTTTTCTACGGTTGACTCATAGAAGGGTGATTGTCCAGAAGAGAGGGGGAGGAGGGAAGGACGTGCAGGCGTCGCGGTAGACGTGTCTCGGGATTGATCAAGAATGTCTAAAAACAAAATGGCTGACAAGTTTTCCTAACCTTGTTCCAATAATTATTGAAGTTGTCGAATTTTCGCATTCCGATCACGAATTATATGCCACGGCATTAAATGGCTAAGCAATAACAATTGAGCGGCGGGTTTTCACTGGGCAACTGATCAGAATCGTCGGTTTGTTTACGCGTGCGCCGCAAAAAAATGATACACAAACAAGAATTCGATAAAATTTGATTTTTGAGCGTCTACGCTCGTTAGTGATCACCACTTCCTTCTCATTTTCCTTCTAACTGAATAGCCGGAATGATAAGAGTAGCCGATTTTCGACTATATTCTCATTTTTCGGGATTGAAATTTCTTAAATTGGTAATTGCAACATGGTTCTTTAATAAAGCTCATCATGCTGATACTCAAGTGAACTTGCTACTCTATTTGTAGGAAATTGTGACCAACTCGTAAACAACGATTCTCGCAGTGGATCTTCTTCTCAGTCGTGCTTCTTTTAATGGCCCAGATATGAATAATGATTGGGAAAATAGCCCAGTAATACCAAAATCTGGAGAGAAAAATCGCGGAATTCACTTCACTCTCCGACTTTCCTTCGGACTAATGAGCACTATTTCTCAATCAAATGTTCTATCCGTTCTTCATAATTTCGAACGAATTCTGGCGATGGCCGACAATCTCTTATGCGGTTGTGAAAGCAGGGACCAATGACTTCATTCACGCTGAACTTTGGACGGTTATTGGCAGCCCATCTATCAAAATAAAAAGTCGGGAAGCCGAGAGCTCTGCGAAAATACGCGCCATCGATGAAGTAATCAATCTCTTCATGTACAGCTGATAGCATGAAGTGTTTCAATGTGACAGTCGAAAGTCTAATTAGTGCTGCTCAGATGACAGATCGAAGGTTTCCCTACCGCTTTTTTTCAAAATATTAGCTGTTCTCTGAAGAAGCACTTCCTCTTCATCTGTTGGTTGGAGCAAGAGATAATAACGAAGGGCCACTATATAGCAGAGAGAATTTTGCGAAAATCGGCGGAAGACTAGGAGAGATTGTGTTTTTACAGTAAACAGAGTTTCTCACTCAATTTCTTCAGAAGCTTCCAAATGAGTTTCTGGGAGGAGAGGTTGAGCATGGAAGGGTTAAAAAGACGATGCTAGAAAGAGCTTCATTTTCAAGGAATTTTTTCACCCTTCCATTCTTTTCTGGAGGTTGGTAACACAGCTGACACTATTCAACTGAACTAGCAAGATTACTAAATTTAAGGCTAATTTCTTTAATTGCCTTGGGACTCCAAATCTTTCTGCTCGTTTCGGATCTGCAGTCAAAGCAACACTAATGTCATCCTCGTCGTCCGCTAGGCTATTCTCTATGACGTGCAATTCGTAATCAAATCGGACAGCGCCAACAGAGAAAGCAGTGTGCTAACGTCGTTTTTGCACAAGTCTGATTTCTCATGCCTGGATCCCTCAGAATTCATTAAGATGCTTGGGGGTGAATGGCACGGAAGCGTTTTAAGCCGTTCGCTTTATGTTCAGGCTCACTTCGTTATTCTCAATTTGTTTGAGGATCCTAGACCACAAAAACAGTCAGGTTATTCGTAGTGGTGCTAGTATCCACAGTGATTTCTGTTCCTCGAAGACTCCTGGTCTCGTTTTCGATTCGACTTATTTGCTATTTCTATTATTACACACTACATAAACTTCTTTTTCGTTTTTCCATGTGTATTTGTGTCCTAATTGCGCTGGAATTCGTCTCTAACCCCTGGAATCACCTTCACTCTCTGAGCACGTTTTCTAAAAAGGTCCAGAAAACCGTTGTGCTGTTGCTCAGCTTTTGAGCGGTTACATGACGGCACGGGGCTGGGATAATCTGGACCTCTTAATACCATGAATAGACTGGCTAGAGCGCTCTGATGCTTTTGGGTTTAACTCATTTATGAAACCAAAAGTAATCGATTTACCCTCATGTGCTTCAGAAAGAAGCAAGTGTTTGAAGAGCTGTTTTTACTACCCTTCATATCTCTTATTCGAGTTCCTTCGACTTAATCTGAAGAAACATCGTCAATTCTTCCAAAGATTTTTTGAAGCATGTATAGTAACACTTCCAAGTTGAAAAAACGATTTACACTGAGGCCGACCAAACAAAACGATTCATCTGCTATTCACATAAAACCTGATGTATCTGATTCCTCATTTTCTATACCAATGTAAGAGAAATTAAAATGTCACGAAACTGTTCCAGAATTATGTGCAGAAGCCCCAAGGATCATTCCTTTCAGTAGATAAACAGATTTGTTGCAAAGACGTAACAATGGTTCAGAATGCATTTTTGTGTTCCTCAAGGGGTAGAAAAATAGGTTGTGTACATGGCCTAATCCAGAACCAGTATCGGTAGCAGATTGGTTGTCAGCCAGGTTTTCCTAAGTGTACCTGCAATGCTATTTTGATGACTAGCTGAATGTTTGAGCTCTGTTTTATAATAAGATTAGATTTTTATAATAAGATTATACTAGGTTTGAAAAAACTCAGCAAGTCTCTTAAGAAATCACGCGGCTGTCGTGTTCTTTGAACGACTAATGAGACATATTCATCTTGTTCTTGCGTTAATTTCCTCTCACACATTCTTGATGGATCTGAAGCATTTGCGTCTATGAGTAGGATTATTGAAACCATTTGTGAGCCTCAGTTTTTTTTCACGAATTTGCTCTGAAGTCCTCACACTGGATTCGCCTAGATACCCTATTGGCTGCATAAAAAGTGAGGAATAGAAGAACTAGGAATTATACAGTTTTCATAATCAAATTATCTACCCAGGACGCTGGAACTATGAGCAATTCTGATTTTCCCTTGCAAAACCACACTTTCTTCCTTGCTCGTTTGATCCACAAACCCAATTAAAGGCAATCGTACACTGTCCACGAAAATCTCCTTTTGGTGAAAAGCTATTCTATAGTAAGCTATTCAATATTACTCTATCGTTCCCCCTTGTTGGTTCAACCTTCAGCTTCGAGATGAAAGAGGGGAAAAAATATTGATGCCCTATTGATGGCCAGCATTTTGCCTGTGTGGCAATTTATTTGTCTCTTAAAGTGCCGAGGATTCCGAAAAATCAGATTGATGACCTGATTGACGAGCTTAAATCGAGCTTGAAAGTGCAACTAAAGCCAGTTTGTCCCTGATGTGACGTTATCTCTTGTTTCAAGCCCTCTCATTTTACATGCACGGCTATTCGTGTTGCTGCCGTCTCCTCCTCCTCAACCTTTATGCCGTTATGTCTGGAATCCGTGGCAGCTACTCAAAAATAGGCATTCAAACCATCCGTTCTAGCGATTTTTTGAAACAGGGTGCTCCATGAGCATCGCAGAAGCGTATGACTGTTACTTTACCCTATTTATGTAATTTTAATATTGGGGACATCCGCATGCTTAGTGCACAAACGGTCCTAGACGATTCATAATTAGATGGTAATCGCCATTTCACTTTTTTAATATTTTCAAAGGTGAAACTCGAAATGATTGTAAGATCCTTCTTAATTTAGTCTCTTTGTATGGCCAGTTACTGGTATCCTGCATTGATGCGTATTCTAATCTGTGTTCTCAGCGATAAACGGATTTCTCTGTCACCCTCCCAGCCAGTTTTTTTCAGTGACGCTGATAGAGCTCTCGTAATTTCCTCCATAAATTTCCGATTGCACGCTCTGAACTATTATTATCCGAATGTACGCGTCCGAGGAAGCACGTGCTCCATTTTACCGTCATGGCACCCTATTGCTCATCTTTACGATGAGTAATATATATCAAAATCTGTACCTTACACCTCATCCCATAATTAGTGATGACCATGATGATATCGTCGTTAATCTATGTTCGTACAATAAAGTATAAAGTCCTTGACGTTAACCAATCCCATATCTAGAATGCACTCCTGCATTAGACTCCCACTAAGAATCGCATCGGCGTAGAATGCGTGTTTGGCCTTCACAATGACTTGCCGTCGCTAGCCGATGTACATGCCGGTGCCTAAATTCTCTGAGAAGGGTTTGGTATCAATTACCCGACCCCAGAGCCATGAAGACTTGTTTGGCGTAGGTCGGTATGAAACCTGGGTTCAGTCGTACTGAAAGTTGAGACTCTCATTTGCACTGGGAATTGTCGTGCTCACACTACACCTTATCCGCCCTCAATAACTTACCGGCAATACTATCTAATGATAATCGTAGAATTTGTTGTAAATTGGAAAATTCGCTTGATACGGTGATACTTAAAGAACAAGGAACATTCAATTCGATATCTTCTTTCAATTTAATGCTGTCATTGGTTGGCTCTTTTGAGTTTGCACTCAGATCACCCGCCACCTATGTCACTGTCGTCCTGTTGATCATCTCTCTTTCGCTAGCAAGAGTAGGTCGGTGGATCATTTTCTTTCGAGGGACACGAGGCATAGCATTTCTTTCGTTCAGAACTTTTGAGCAACGGCATCTATGATCTTCACTCGTTTACGAAGGCCGGAACAGCCAAAGAGGACGAACTGTTAAGCGTTGTGAAATCTGTAGAGGTTGTACCGTTTGCATCGGGAATCACATCTTGCACGCAGGCAGCATATAGCAGCCAGCTGTATGCAACGACGCGGACGACCGAACAGCTCGTCCAAATACACCTTCCATGCAGATTTTTTTCGTAACATTCTCGACCAACCCCTGTCCTACTTCTTTCTTTCAGCCTTATCTTTTCCATTGGATATCTCGATGCGATTTTCGCGTTTTTTCGTACCTTTTGCCCGTTGTCAACACGTGGCCAGCAATGCCGTCGGTCGGTCGGTCTGTGGGTGAAAGAATACAGGTTGCTGAACTCTGAAAGCACCCAATGAGTTTATGGTGGAATGGAGGAATCCTAAACATGAAATTGTTGCGAATCTCAGCATCGTTATTTATTTAGTGGGAACACCCTGGTTGCCCGGGGAATCAATTACCGCTTCACGACATTAAGGACTTCTTCGAATAGTTGATCGTGGGACGGAACAGTATCCTGTATTCTCGGTTACTTCAATGAGTTTGTCTCAGTGGGGATGTGATTAATCGCACTAAATCCTCACCAAAACCGTACCTACTCACATGGCTGTAGTCGTTTACCGTTCTAACAGTTCTGTCATGAATGACTCGTGTGAAAAATTTGATATATTACAGACAACAGGCAAATTGGGCGATACTTTCCAACATCGTATGAGTCTCCCTTTTTATATAGCAACACCATCTTGCTGATTTTTCACGACAAGGGCTCTTTTCTTTTCGACGGGCACCGCGTGGAGATCATAGATAGAGATGGTGGAATGCTCTTCCGATATTCTGGAAGTCGCGTATGAAATTCTCTATTGCCCATCGAGATGCAGTGACGCGTCAAGACGACTAAGGAAAGTCATCGTGGTTTTGTAACTGGCGAAGTTCCGGCTGGCTTTGCGAATGATTTGTCCGACCTCGGCGACTTCGTCCATAACTGCTGAAATTCTCTTCTTCAGATTTCCTTGATCGCTTCTCTGCATAAGTTCGGAAGTTTGTTGATGCTCGAGCGATTACACGTATCGCAAAGAAAGCGAAACAATCCCAGGTGATAAATGTCGCAGAGCTACGTTTCCACCAGAACCTATTGCTGGGGAACGATGGTCTGAACCTGTTTAGAACTTCAGAACAAGAGCGACGTTAGTCTGGCAAAAGTTTCGACTGCAGATGTTGTAATCCATTTCAGTGGGGTTTTCCACCGGGTGACTCCGAAGTCCAACGCAATTGAGAGGGCTTCTAGGACTGCGAGATACCATGGATGGTGTGGGTCGACATGATAAACTTGGGTAGTCTTTCACACACGACTGCTCTTCTTATGGGTCGGACATTCCATCAAGATCACCAGCAGTGACCGGGTGCATATAAAGCGCTTCCAGCTTTTTTTGCTCGTAGCTTGATGGTGCGTAGGCAACGAAGCTCGATGGAGCTGGGTTGAACCTCTTCTTTTCAAACTCTGATTCGGGTTTTCAAGCTTTCGTACGAAATCATGGCCAAGTGCGTGTTAACGAGGGCGCCTATGTACATCGCCGACGCCTCTGCTGTCGTATGTTCTTTGGAGCAGTTCTTCTTCAGTCTCGAAAGTACCGAGCAGCGGGCAATACTATCTCGCCTCTTGTCGTACTTGATCTTCCCAGCTTGCATCATCAATTCTCCGATAAACGCTTCCGATGCAAGCGTTCTCTCGGAGTCAAAACCTGCAGCTCAAAAGGAAGAACTGATTTTAAGATGGAGATGCACTGCTGCACATATCCATCTTACAATCAGTTCTTCCTTTTGAGCTGCATGTTTTGACTCTGAAGTTTTGACAGCCTCTTTCGAAAGCTTGCCAGGCTATTCTAGCGTGGACAAGGGACCAATTTATTGGAGGCAGCAACGAGTCGTCAATCGGCTCATCCCAGTTACTCGGAAGCCAGCTTTTGTCTGAGCTGATGTGCAGAACACTTACCGCATTCGCAGACTCTCCACACACGCATGCACTGATACACCTACGAGGTAGTCACCGGTACATGTAAAGAGACGCAGGTGGATTCAGGAAATGGTTTACCTATCATGGACACCGTTGACTTTTGATCGATCTTTTGTAACACCTACCTAGTGTCGTGCCATATAGCCTCATTACCAACCGGAGAAAGATCCTTCAGTGAGAGAAATACCTCAGTGAACCAGATTCGTAGGGCTCTAGATATTGCCTGAAACCTGAACAAACTATGTAAGGGGGGATTAAAGCTCAACAACCACTTTTCGCAGTCTCGAGGCGCCAATACATAACCTCCCTCAAAGAAAACCTCGCTCAATTTTTCTCCTCACATTTCCATAACTTCAGTGAGCCTTTTTTCCTTTTCTTTCGGGCCGACTTATCCATAGCTTTCAATCAATTTCCACTCGTCATGCTTTCCAAGGCATTCATGTCAAGGATATAAAGGCCGGCCATATTTCCGGCTCAAAGGAAGCGGAAAGAAGAGTTTTCGTCCGAATACCCTTCTTCCATGATTGTTCTCCCTCACGAAACCCTCTAATTCTGCATTCAAAACGTCCGAACAGAAAGCCCTGAGCATTTCGTATACAAACTTGTCACACAGAAAACGCACAATTATTTAGTTCAAAAGACTCCATTTTAGGGTTCAAAAATATTCGACATGGGAAAGCCTTAAAATATGCAAGGGCTTAACTTGCCTTAAAACTGCCCGTTCACATTCCGTTCATAGAAGCATTGACGTATTCCCGGACATGCCACAATGCCATCACTTTTATGAAATTCCTGTTGAGTCTCCCTCATGTACACAGAAACCCTTCAGGCTGTTAGAGATAGCATGCCTGCTCCCAGCTAATCAGTCTCAGCGGCTTCATAATGTGTTCCTTTCCTAACTATACTCGAGTTTCCCATATGTTGTCGTGGCATTCACTTAATTGCCAACAGATTCAGGTTGCTCTGCTCTCGGTTTTCATGTTGATTCTCTGATTCATCCCAAGAGCGATTTTGCGGAAACTTCTATACAGACGCTTTGAGGCACCATTAATTCACATTTTTCGCTACACATGCTGGTGTAACCTGCAAGAATTTTGCATTACGGTCTAGGTATCCGATAAAATTATTGGAAAGAAACGGATTCTTGCCGATTGTGTAATGTTTGAGTATTGATATGAAAATCTCAAGCGTTCCTTTCTATATATTGAAATCATGGTATATCCCATATTTCATCAGATGTTCATATAAGTGGGATCCATCACATTTGAATGGGAGAACCCAAAAAATTCACAAGAGGATTAGGGTAACGGGGGGAAAAAGTTCAGCTCCACTAGTCTACACAGCGCCATCAAAATGTCACTAGTTAGAATTTATTGGAGCAAAGCAATGTCATAAAGCAAGTGCTGGGGAAGTTTCAAGATCACTTTCTTCAGCAAATAGGAAATTGCAGAGTACCCATTTGTAGGGTCAAATATACCAAGCCCCAGACGGGGCTCTTATTTGGATCTGACTTTACGGAACCTCATTACTATTGTCCTTTAATCTAAATGTGCTTGCTCAATGTTGCTGGAACAGGAGGATCCTTCGGTTCTTTTTTCTTTAGCTTTCACTCTCTTGGTGGCTTCAAGAGATACGCAGTCCTTCGGATTCACATCCTAATAGATCGGGGCATTTTCACATTTATATATTCCAAAAGAAATGAATGGTGCCCCCCAGGTCTCGTGATTACACCCAAGATCGATAATCCCATGAAACGGGAACGGAGAAAATGCCAAGAGAAAAACGGAAACTTTGAATCATTCATGTTTCTCACATTAAAAAAATGGAAAACAATCGGGAAGTTTGATTGTTCTTTCCTCCACTTTGAGTATTGTTGTTCGCCACAGTTTTTAAACGGCTTGAATTAATTCTTCACTCTGACTTGGTAGAATCGATTGTGCCACAACGTAATTGACGGCTCTCATCCCATTTCAACCGTTCCCTATCCTTTTCGCAGACCATCCGTCGTTTGACGATACCCCGCTAACTTTTTATTCATCATTCTCGATGACAGGATAGAAACGGAACGTCGGCGGCGGCGAACGATCGTCGGTGAACCGTTTGATCAATACGCAATGATACGAGTCTGGATCGGTTCCTCATAGATCTCGTTTCCAATTCCTATTTCTTTCTAAATTCATAGCCTTTTCACCTAATTTCTCCTCTCATCACTATTTTATGAATCTGAAATAGTGATGTGAGCACCAATCAGAAATAGCGTGAAATCCTAAACCTCAGACTTACATTCCTACGTGATTTCTTTTTTTTTATTGGAATGTTGGAATTAGACGCTTGTTTGACTTTCCACAAACGAGTGCTGAAATATGAATGACAAAAAAATTTTTATGGTTTCGTTTTCGAATGAAGCTACTCATCAATTCCTGCAAACCCTACTTGAATATTCATACTTTTCCCAGAGGGATACGGTGTTATCGTAAACTTGCACCCCATCACCTTTTTCCATGGCTTTGTCTAATCAAACTCAGCTTCCTATCGAATACTCAGTTTGACCATTTTCGATTTGCTCCTTTCGATTGGAGTACGGGGTTTCAGCTATCTTGCGAGGTACCCAACTACTACGACCTTCTCTGCCCCGACAAAACGCGAACCGTCACTGACACCTCACGGATCATTTCACTTTCTTTGTGCTTCTTTCATTTTCATTCTCATTTTCCCTTACGGCACTTTTCTTCCTTTTTTAGAGAAATACTTCCGCTTAGTAGGTAATAATCTGAACATCTCGTAGCGGTAAGCGGTACATTATCATAGACGCATGGTCTAGGAATCGAATCCCGGATTAACCTGGACATCAGGTGGGAAGTCTCGTCCGCCCAATCGTAAGCTATAATCGCGGCAACTTTCAAAAGATGGATCGTAGGGATGTGTTTTATCCGAATGTGATCAATCCCTACTTTTTAAAGTTCAAGTTCCTTCTGTCAATTAATAATCAATCCCTACCTTTTGAATTTTCATATCTCTTTTCATAATTCCATTATGTGCTGGATTGGTCTCTTCTTCGTTGGGAGACTACTGCGTACAACGTCACACATCTATATGTTTTTAATGGAATAGTTTTGTTTTACTAAAATTCCTGCAAATCCCAACAAAATCGTAGCGTAAGCCCCCTATCGTTGCAGACCTAATGACCTTTTGTGTTCATCCCATTTACTAGCAATCGTGACATTCTAATCATGTTTTTATAGTAATCGGTCATAATCATTCGCTCTGGTCTGTCCATTTTGTTTTTCTATCATCCCCTTGGTGTGCCAGTTTGCAAAACCAGATCTCATTCCCATTTCTACAGTAACCAGGAATTCTTGAACTCCTACCCAGAGCCACTTCTTCTCTCCCAGGTTTTTGCTTCCTTTTTATTACACCGTCATGGCTATTAGTTGATACCACTTCTCGTTTTTCATATTTCCTTTTTTCCTCTGTTCATCTCCTCCTTTCCTTCCCTACCTTTTGCCCTTTCCTTCGTCCTTCGTCCTTAGTTTTTCAATCTGGGTCTTGTTTACTTTTACACATTGATACACATAACTTTCTAGTTATGTTCTGTTTTGCGATACTTTTTGATAAATTAGGGTCATGGTCTCATTCTAACGTGAATATTGATCACAATTCAACTGCCTCCTCGATCCTCGCTGAAGGTTTCGGATGTCGAGGCACCTTTTTTGAATCTTATCCTGTTACCATAGCGATGTACGTTTGAGGACTCGGCCATAAATAATTCTTTTATCGATGCAAATTGATGTGAGATCATGTTAACGTGAGACAGCGACGAGTGTCGTAAACACACCACACGTCGGCTACTTTTGCCTTTTTTCTGTACGAGAATTTGGTCATCCATTTTTCACTGTCATTTAACGTCTTTAAGCTGTAGAACAGAATAGTACACCCATGCTCTTATTTCAAACTCGGCATTATCGTTTGCGTTGTTGAAATTCTTTTGCAGTCCGAGGCTTCCAGTTGGAACCCTTCATTGAATCGACGGCCTGAAGATCAGAGATATTTGTTGCCTTCTGAGGGCTTAACGCTACTCGAGATGATTTACAATATACAACAGTATCTAGCAAAATAGCGACATTTCTGAAACACATCCGTACACCCATATTTGCGTAGAGAAAAAACTTGTTCGGAGAGATGCTACAACGCTTCAGGCGAGATCCCCTCCACTTATGTTATACTCTCCCGTGGTAGGGTACAAGTTTTAGTTGAGACCCTTTTGAGCAGTTATCTGGCATGTACTTAAAGCACAGTTCACGATATTTTTGAGGGTACCCCTTTTTATTCAAAAAACGGAAGAATAGGATGGGAATAGTTCATTAGTAGTGAAGAAAGCGAGAAAATCTGCCAATTTCGAGGAAAATAAGGCTGCGCAAAAGTAGGGAAAATAGAGGTTGGACGAGATTACCATGACGGAAACAACAGGAAGGGCTATTCGGCGAGATTTCAGTTGTTGCGATCGCGCAAATAGCTGACTACATCAATCCTAAACTGTCCAAAACTGCCTTCCACTGTCGCTATGGATCTTGAAAAGTTGTTTGAGTCTCCTGCAGGATTCCCTTGTGAATAGTGCAGCCTCTGCAACGCCGGTGAAACTCGTCCGAGGATGTAAAAGGGACAACCTTTGAACCTTTATAACACCCTAACTTGGCTGTTTCCCGAAATGATAGCGCCCGATATGGTATACAGTTGGCGCCGAATTCATCCCATGAGGAAATTTCTGAAATCATTTTTATCGTGAACTGTGCTTTTAACCTTACTAGGGTGTTGTTCACTTGTTGATTCCCCAGTCTACCGCCGACGTGTGCACGCTGTTCAAATCTCCCCATTCTATCAGCTCCAGAGTGATGCTCTTCAATCATCTTTTCTAGAATCCATTCTGGTCTAGAAATTGCTGACGATCATCATGAAGAAAATATGGCTCATTTCGAAGAAGTCCTCCAGTTCCGTTAAAAATTTGTCGCTCGTCTTCGTAGTAACTCGGCTCTAGGCGGTACAGGAAGCAGTACGTTAGAGCAAAGATTGGGCTACCCCTTCTAACCGGAAACGCTCGATTCCTATTCTTTGGTATTCGCACAAATTATTCATAGTCGCGGGCCTATTGAGTGGAGATATTAACGCGTTCGCATATTTCAATACTCTATAATATGAGGAATGGGCTGTGCAAGGGGCGATGCCCTTGTCTTTGTCATTTCAATGAATGAACTTGGTCTTCTTGGCTCGCATTACTTTGTCTTTATTACTACATGCAAGAATACGTGCAGCAATGGAAAGAAAGCCACAAAACCATGAAGTTTATTCTTCTTATCCTTGGAGAAGTTAAAGCCCATTTCCTTAGAGGGATGAACAAGGCGTATCTTCATCTGATGGGATCTCAAACCGACAAAGACTGAATTGTCATGCATTCACGCGAGGTCTTGTTAGGGACTGGTACTACTAACTTGGAATCTCGTCAGAAATAAAGCTAAGAAGTGGTGCAGTTATACATCTACAACAAAGAAACCCTATGTTGTGAACGCGGGGAAACCACAGATTAAGCTTTGGTCATTCCACCCACAAAAACACATCCTAGTGTATCCACTTTAGCTTCCCATTACTTTAGCTTCCGGGTGCCTTTCTTGATCAGGTTCCCACCTCTCTCTTCGTGGTCGCTTCCCTGAAGTCTCAAGTTCCATTGTCCTCCCCTATAGACTATGTATGGGGTCTTGTGAGTACGTGTTCGTACTCGCGCAGACGCTGCTCCCTTATCTTGAGCTGAACAGGAGTTCTTTGCATGGACGCCCTGACGTCATCATTTATGATCCGGGCGGGCAGATCCAACCCCTCGTTTCAAAATTCTTTTGCTCTCTCGATGGCCTCCCCGAGACTGTCTACGTTGTCTCCGTGCGCTCCTCATAGCTGATGAATTTTGCATTCTCGCATACGGCTGCTTGTCCTGGGTTTTCTTGACTCTCCAATATGAGAGCGAGGTCATTGGCGTAGAGGAAGCCTTGAATGCCCCAGCTAGGAGTCCTCCTGTGAAAACAGCAATTAGTACATAGGAAGAGGGCTCAGAGCTGATCGTTGTTGTACACTAACCGTGACGTCCATGTATCCGTTAAGCCATGATTGGTTCGTATTGCTGCCTCGGTACAATCGTACATACGTTGGAAAGGGAGAAAGGTAATTTCGAACGCTTCGTTCCCTGTACGCTCTCCAGAGAACTGGTCGGGGTAGGCCGTCAGACGCCTTCTTCTGTTCGAGAAAGGCCGAGCAACACTGACGCTTACGCTTTTCTCGATACTTCTCAATCATTTGCCTGGTTATGATTCTAAACGTTGAGGGATGGAGCAGAATTATTGCTGCGAGATGGCGACAAGTTCCTCAATTTTGAGCCGACCAAGCGGTCGTTCACTTTCACGTTACGCGAATCAATCTGAACCTAAGGTAGTTGGAGGAAACAACCGCAGCTCCCTTCTCTTCGGAGATGAGAAACTTTATACTCACTCCACTCTGCGGTACTTCCTTCAATAGTCACTTTGCTCCTCTTCTCATCTCTTCCAGAATTAGTGGCATCAATAGCGCTCCACGCTATTGATGCTTCTAATTCTGGAGAAGAAGCGGGAAGACACATTGCAAAGAGTCTGAAGTGTCTCCCAATGAAAGGCGTTAGCTTCATGCAGTAACGATTTGATGTCGTCTTAATTCTGCACGGTTCAAGCGCTTGTTATTATGATCCTTGAATTCCATCTGAACCTCTCTAGCTGTACTACTTACACGTACTACTTCAGCTTCAATAGTGATTTCTACATATTCCCATAGGAAACATTCATAAGTATGCTGTTAGGTCCTGTCTGGTACCTGCCTTAGACTAGGCTTTTTGACTTTCTGAACTGCAGGAGATCCCCAACCGCCACCGTGTACTTCCCAGGAACTCAAACGCAACGCCTCCGCCTTAGGCGAAATATTGGATGCCAACCGCACACACGCAAAGGCTCCATGTACGAATGCATAGATATACCAACGGAAAGGCCGAAAGTACGAATAGAGTGGGTGAAGTCAAACGCAACCTCAACTGAATCTGAAAGCGAACACGTGCTTTTTTTTCTCGGTAGTCTGTGCCAGGGTCTGATCATCTAGCCTCAAGCACTTTTAGGTTCGTGTATTCTGATGTTCACCTCATTAAGAAGAAGGTTTCATATTCGGAGGAAAGCTCTTTCTGATTGGCTAGTGCTCAAATGTTCTCTAGTTCCCAATATTTGCCAATAAAACTACGCATCAACCACATCTGCCACACTTCGGCACTGCTATGTAACTGCTCTGAACCTGATCGAAATAGGCCACCAAGTGTTCGAGGCACAGGCCATTTCCAATTCTGCATGGAGCATGTCACGTTCTGCCTAATCTGCTGCGATGCTGTCGATATTAGCCGTTTGACAAGTAACTCTTTCCAACTCCTCTCGCTTCTCATCCGGAATCCCTCAGCCATCACTGTCCGTAGCACTGCACGTTTGACAGCTCCGGGCTGCGCCGAAATTGCATGAATAACCGTATCCCTAGCGTTTCCACTCCTCAAGCAAAGAGTACGGCACAAGCCGCTGTCCATCGTAGCCCTGCGATTTGTGAATTATATCTTTCAAACCTTTTTTTTTAATTTTTTACCGTTCAGTCATTCCTAATGAATCATCACTTGCATGTTTTTAACAGTTCGTACTTCGCGATTCTTCTTTTATGAGACGAGTATTTCTGTAATCGCTTCCAAGACTCACTGCCACAGCTGATGTAGTCCAAAACGTTGGGCGATCCAGGAATTTCCCCGTACTTGAAAGAAGTGATTCTACGAACGAGTATTTGATTGATGTTTATTTTGAAGGATTAAGAAACACGATCGATCAACCCATCAGCACAGCGAATAATGGGCCTTACTTTATCTTCCCGTGGCGGAGGTGACTGCTTATTTCAACAGGCTCCCAGATTACTTATGAGTTTCGAAGAAGCTGCAAAAAGATGTGCCTGTAAAATTTTCAAGCTTTGGCAATTTGAAAACCTTCAAAGGTAGTCTGAAGTTGTAAGAGTTCATCGATGATCATCTTCGATCACCGATTATCACGATTATCGGTTGCCTGTTTTTGTAAGTGACGACTTACAAAAAATCAAGAGCAGGTTTCAAAAAACCTTGACCAGCCCTTTACCCAATCCTTAGGGCGAAGGTTTTGGCTTCTGTTTTATGCGGAATTCACGACTCGATGTATCAAGAGCAGTGCAAACGCCATAATTACTGAGTTCGGAGAGTTGTTCTGAGCGGAGGTGGTGTAGTGGTAAGTGGCGCCTTATCACACACGAACGGCCACGGTTCGAATCCCGGATCGATATCCGCCCAAGCCGACCACTCCTGCCCTCCCTCCGGGTTTGTTAAGTGATTTTAGACTTGTCTGAAAGGGTAGACATTGTATAGACCACATACGCGTACAAATCGCCGGTCCTGAATGGAAGTCGAATGTGTGGGCGCATCCCTAAGAGGGATTTGGTTGTCACCTCAAGACTCTGTATCCAGAGAATTGTTTTGCAGATGTAGGAAGCAGACTCAACACCACCGCTCAAGAACATGTCTGCGACACGCCACCCCACCTTGTCCACCTGATCATTACAGTGAGTTAGGGAATTAGCCGAGACTCTCTTCAATTTCAACCTGTTCGTTTGTTAGCAATCTTTGGTGCTTGCGTTGTCCGTTGTCCAGTCCAACCAACCAAGACATCCGTCTGTACTGGGTTGACTACTTGACTCCAAATTTACTATAAATATGAGTGATCGTCTGATGTCGTCTGCAAGCACCTTTTTTGATCCCGTATCGCAATAGTGTTCCAACAAAGTTTCAAGTACACGGCTTATTTTGTTAGGGTTTACCATCCTGCACTACCCACGTAGTTATGGGAGCTTCCGCTCAGGATAGTAGACGTTGCACTGAAATTTGATTCAATTATTGCAACCGATTTCGTAGTTTCATCATTCTATTTCGTAACTTTTACATTCAATTTAGTATTGGTGAAGCCATTTCGTAGACGCTGCAACCGATTTCATAAATGTTACATTCGATTTCGTAAATTTCCTAGGGTGCCATCTGTTGTCAGCGGTACAAGTAGCGTCGGGCCTTCAGATAAGGAACATCTTTATCAGTTGTGCCATGAACAATCAGCGAGTGAGCCACTATAGGCCAATAATAAAGTCTTGAAGTCTTTTGGCGGTAGTCAATAACGTCTAAGGGATGCGCCCTCACATTTTACTTCCGTTCGGAATCGTATTGGCGTAATGAATGCGTAAGTGGCCTACACAATGATTTGCGGTTACCGGACGATGTACAAAGGAGTGCTTTTATCCTCTCAGACGAATCTGGTACCTATTAACCGACCCCGGGAGTTCGGAAGGCCTCTTGGCCTAGGCGGATATCGATCGGAGACTCGAACCTGCGACCGTGTGTGTGATATAGTGCACCACTTGCCACTACACCACTTTCGCACTGTTGTGTTTTGCGAATGTATCAATATAACAAAAATTAAATTAAATTCCAAATAAATTGGAGAGGTATACATATATAAGTTATGTTTACAAAACTAGGTGCAGAATTCAACTGGAGCTCACAACTACGAAAAAAGATTTCAAAATCTGCTAAATAGAATGGGAATGGGACCGATTGCAACTTATGAAATGACGCAAATTTTACAAAATGACGGAGAAAACCCTACAATGCCACTGAGAACTATGCTTACATCTCACATCTGTTCCATCCTTCGCCATAAATCAAACTAACGCATTGCTTGATCTTGACTAGAGCCTGCCCTGCACCATATCTCACTACAGCGGATGTGTAGCTGAGTTATCTGCGGAAGGATACCAACAATTTCCTACTTCGTGGCACCTACGCACTTACTTAGAAGCTCCCACTGTACCCCTGACGACTCTCAAACTCCTTTGATTTGCTTTTTTGTTTCTGAAAAGACGCTCATAAGCTTTGCTGTGAAACTCTTCAAGAGAGACGATGCGACATTTCTCAGCATCTACTGGACAATCGCGAACAAAACGCGAAATTGCCCGAAGCTGCCGATTGCCAGCAGCTCTGCACCGCCCACATCTCGCACAAACGACCATAATTCCCACATTTAATGCGATGAACATCACGCCCGTTCCCTTCCGGCCGTCTCCGTCTTTACTAGTCGTAGCTCCTCCATAAGAGAAGTTTATTTACGATTATCCCTGATTTTTGACTCCCATACGCGACATTATAAAAATAAATTTTCGATGTGCAGAGGTTTCTATTCCATTACATCTAGAAACTATTTTCGGTCCTACCCAATCGTTCCCCTTTCTCAGATTGAGACATAGTGGAAGCGCCACTCGTTTACCGTTCCCAGGCTCTGTGAGGAGTGATTCTGCACCACTTGCAGTAAGTTTTCCCAATGTGTTCAAAGGAATTCTATCCTT
Source organism: Haemonchus placei (assembly GCA_900617895.1). Taxonomy (NCBI): domain Eukaryota; kingdom Metazoa; phylum Nematoda; class Chromadorea; order Rhabditida; family Trichostrongylidae; genus Haemonchus; species Haemonchus placei. Next base: position 60,895 of record UZAF01016250.1, on the reverse strand, counting down.
TCCACGCAAGTTCTGCAAAGTCTCATATTTGATGTTTTTCTTAGCGGTGACTTACTTAAAGAGCAAGGAGAGGATAAGTTGATGCTTGAGCGTCTCCCTCGTTGCCATTCAAAAAAGAGGATGGGGATTAGACCTTCCAGTTAGTCAATTCAGTGGACTACTATTTGCTTCTAACCACAGTACCATCATCACTCATTGCGAATTATTTCAAGTACTTGTACATAGTGGGACTGGTAATGTGGGAGTAGAACAAAAAGGGCAGATACCGTGAGGTTCAAGACTCTCCCTCCTCATTATGAATGTCTGTCCCAAATGAAAAACTAATATTCATATGCACCCGGAACGAGGAGAAAAGAGTACGAATTGCAATTACTATGGCGGCGCAGTATGAATGTAGGATGGCGCGTTAGTCTGCACATATACGCCTTGGAATATTCAATTTTAATCGCAACTGGTTGAATTAGAGATTGTCCCAATAAGGCAATTTTTGTATGTTCCAGATGGGGAATTCTGCATTCATCTTGTGTATGTTCTTCCAGTAGGTTTGAAGTCAAATTATCCCTGTCGCTCTGATTGCAGATAGAATGGGAAGAGTCTGGGATAATCTATAAATGAGAAGAAGCCAATATCAGGATTGAGGTTTATGCCCCGCCCACAGTTGGTTCTCAGTTCCATAGCCCCCATTTCATCAGTTTTCTGAAAAATACCACGTGTTCATCATACATCTTGGCCATTCCAGATATGAAAGGGCTATGGGTTCGCTTCCCTATTCCAAAATGATTGAGCAGGAAACTGGACCAATTTATTGGGCTGAATTATCTTTCATGATTATGCTGCCATGACAACAACGGCAGGGACCAAGTACCTGCTCCTTGCTCACATCGTCTGAATCGTACAGATTCTTTCCGTCTTTGCTAGTTGAAGTAGTCGTTTCGACCCTCTACGTGCGTAAAGTTCAATTGAATATCCGTCTCGAAAGATTCTCGCCCATTCAGCTGTGCTCTGTGCTTGAGTGTGTTACCCTCGAGAATCTCCTCTGCTGAGAAAACAGTTTCTCCTTGTCACTGCACTTTTGCTCACCGGATTCATTGGGTTTTGGGTGGTCGCAGAGCAAAGCCTGGAGGAATAATTCATACACAAAACTGCTTTAACTGAGAGAATTTTGGATTTGACTGTTTTACTCAACCGAATTTATGAGAGAGCACCCCGGGCAATGCCGTCTTAAAATTTGGATGAGAAGTGATTTATTGTTACAGGACGTTCCCAAGTCAAACACCTACTGTCAAACCCGCCATGTTAAAGTGCTGTCAGCAGATAAGATGATGCTCCACTTCCATGGTTTTTGCTAATGAAAGCTTTCGTCCATTTCGAATCTACATACCTATGTGAGCGATGAGGTTGATCGGATTTTTATTCCAATTCTTGCCATGGGTTGTATCTGTCACCGTTCATTACTCAGTTATACCAATCTGTAATGTTCTTCCTTCCAAAAAAGGATGAACTAATATCCATGGACGATGATGATTTATAATCCATGCGGTATGGTACTGTAAATACGGAGCTGCATGTCGACTTGATTCCCTCTTGCGGATCATGCCCATGCCTCAGAACTGATCGTACTGCGTAGCATCTGATCAGACAAGCTTTAACTGGTGGGCAATTAAGAAAGTTCTTCTTGAAAGCCTAGCACTCTATAGCAGGGCCCGACTTTGCAATCAAAGGCATAAGAACATCGTGGAATGAGCTGAAAAGTTTATTTCGAACATTTTATCTCTATGATATTTCCCCTTTTTGTCTTTTTTTCACGCAACTTCTGTAAATGAAAAAATCTTGACGTTTGATTTTACAACCGCATAGAAGGCACTCACCATGGGCCCCCTGCTTTCTGAAGAATCTTATAAAATGGCTCATACATGATCTGGGCTCCTTCGGAAGTAGCAGTCTGACTTTGCGATCTGCCCTTTTTCATGCTGATCTCCGATACTTCTCTGGCAGGTTACGGTGCAGTCCATGCGCTACAGCAAGGAATTGTGGACATCAATACCTACCAGGAGATACTGCTCAGCTCGTCTAATACCTGTACTGGTTCACTGATCGGAGTCCGGTTCGTTGCCCCTCCAAGGTTACCTGCCATTTTAGAAGGCGAAGAAGAGGCTGAGTTCATCATGCAACGTCATTGGTTTCTCAATGAAACTTCTCAATAAAACTGGATTCATATACTTTCCATAGGCTTGTCGTTCTCAAAGAGTGCATCTCAGCAGTCTGCTTCATGCTGTTATGGTGCAGCGCTCGGCTGAGAGGCTTGCATAAATTTACCATCACTGACAACTGTAGAAATGACATTCCTTCTGTCATTCGATAGGTTTGAGCCTACACGTCTTTAGAATATATAAAAAGCTTGCAGCATCATGCCACATACACGAGCTATCCATTGTTGGTCAATTCCCCGCCCACCCTGCGGCAAGAGAAGGAGCGACGGTTCTGTTTATGACCAAAATATATTTGCACGATCATTTTCAGTATACGCTCATGTCCTTGATTCACAGACAATCAGGCTAGACAGCAAATAATCGTCGAAAAAATTCGATCCCTTAAGGAGCCAATGAACTAGTGCTCATCGCAAACTTGTTGCTCACTACCCCCGGCACTCTGAAAGGCTTCACTGCTCTTCTGGAATTGAGAAGCTCCATAGCTTGTTTTTGGAATGATGTATGAAAGGGATCTGAACAGGGGATGAAGCTGCTATGAGGAAGTTTGCCTATGATCGTCACTAAGCCTGGTAAGCTCGCTTGCATCATAGGCGAGAGCCGCTTCCGTCAGTTTCTTGAACTACTTCCTTCCAACTGAGCAGCAGCGTATTTGGGTCTGGGACTTTATGCTTCAACAAAAAAATTTCATCTAATTCCAACCTGAATCGATTACTTTAGCAAAATAGATTCCCAAGCGGCCCTTCTTTCAAACATGCCAAGAAGTCTGAGCTTTTTCTGTCTTTTCCGTCATCCATTACATCCGAGCATCGCATGAGCGTTTCATATGCGCTGAGTCGAAAAATCTCCGATTGATTTCCCATTCCCACTTCAGATGAGACGGATGCCGGGCGTGTCCTTCCTCGATCTTCTGGCTCAACGCACGATGTCTTCATCTTTGTCAGGGACAAGTGTGAGGGCACGCTAGTGTTACTGTTTCCCAAATTGAAGAGCGCCTCTTTAATTCCAAGAGTAACTAGTGGATGGAATTCAGCATCCGTGGAAAAGCCTTGCCATTTTAAGTAAATAGATCTTGACAGGAGTAAATACCAGCAAGGAAATCTGCATGATTGTCGTGTCATCTAGCCACTTTGTGATTAATGCCATCTTTTTTCTCTTTCTATACTGCAACGAGCTTACTAATGTTCTTTCATTTCTTTTCATGATGTGCACCTCTCCCAGAAACATACAAATTCTTGACTTTGGCTTGACGAATAGAGAAGAAAGAAGGCTTGAGAGAGATGTTTTCGCAATGGGCATTTGGCTTGCATCGCGGCTTTCGTAATTAGGACACCCCAGTGTTGTGTGCTCATTGTCAGTCGCGTTTTGTTTTTCATCACTTTTCCTTTTCTTTCCAGCGCAACGATGTCTTTTGCTACACAACTGCTCTACAAAAATGATTTGATGTGAAGACCTATTCCTTTTGGGTTTTGCATTGAAATTACATATTAATCCACTCTGGGAGTGAGCCTCAAAGAAGGAACATGTGGGTGCATAATGCTTGCTGTCAATGACCGAAAAAGGGAGACGGCCAATAGGAACGGTTTTGTGCAATCGATCCGCCGCGCGCGGCTGTCGCGGACCACGGACCATTTGCTTCGTTATGACCGTTCTAGTGTTCCTTATATGTATAGCTCAATCGCTATGCGATTATTACTTTTGGCATGATCCTAATATTAGTTCTATTGTTTCTGTATTTCTTACTTGCCGCTGCATTTTGCTACATTCTTTCGCGCGCGGCGTCGCTCTCGTCGCGCGCGAAGGAATGACAATTCCGTTCCTACTGCACCACACCCACCGAAAAATAGTCGAAGAGATTTTACTGGTCTCCCTGCTTCTATAATCTTGTGATATTGCAGTCGGTTGACCTGATCAAAGCTGGTCTTGGATTTTCTAGTTTGGGGCTTCGAAGCGTTGGAATTAGGTGTGAGGGATGAGAAACAGGGAGTAGCTGGGTTCAGAGCCCTAAAGAAGTACCAAAATGTGGAATGTGGAGGCCATAAGTATTAGGTTGTAACATAAGTTCGTAGAGTTTTTTCACAAAAGTTTATTTGAAGAAATAGTAATAATTATAATAAAGAATTATTTAACAAATTATTATAAGAATCAGCCAATTCACGAGTTGTTTGGCTACCATCTTCCTCCAATATTGCCCCAGATGCTCTCGTCGAATTCTGCAGCTCGTCCGCTTCGAGGCGTTCCTTCAAGGTCAAAGTCGCCATTTTTAAACTTTGCAAACCATTTTTATGCAGTAGACACCTTCCCCGTACACATAGCATTGTCCGGAGCGGCTTCGGCTGCTTTTTGACCTCGATGAAAAAGAAAAAAAAAGCAGACGTCGAAAATGCTGATTTTTTCCTCCTAGATATTCCATTTCTGAGCCAGAAAAAAGACTGACAGTTAGATTGTCCAAAAAAACAAATACAACAGTTTTGTAGAGGAGAAAGAGCTCTTTCGAATGAATGTATACACTTTGTTGAAAAACAAACTAATCTTTGTAAAATATTTCTAGCGCAAAACTCTACGAACTTATGTTACAACCCAATAATATTTGCTAATNGAGGCGTTCCTTCAAGGTCAAAGTCGCCATTTTTAAACTTTGCAAACCATTTTTATGCAGTAGACACCTTCCCCGTACACATAGCATTGTCCGGAGCGGCTTCGGCTGCTTTTTGACCTCGATGAAAAAGAAAAAAAAAGCAGACGTCGAAAATGCTGATTTTTTCCTCCTAGATATTCCATTTCTGAGCCAGAAAAAAGACTGACAGTTAGATTGTCCAAAAAAACAAATACAACAGTTTTGTAGAGGAGAAAGAGCTCTTTCGAATGAATGTATACACTTTGTTGAAAAACAAACTAATCTTTGTAAAATATTTCTAGCGCAAAACTCTACGAACTTATGTTACAACCCAATAGGTTGAGTAACAGGGGTGATCGAGGTGGAGATGGTCTGCGCATGCATCATATGTTAGAAGCCCACCTTAATTAGCGAAAAAAACGAAAAAATTTTTAGTGTGTTTTTCCTACCATTGACTTAGTGCCCTTTTTTCTTATATAGATTGTTACACTATTCAACTCCGCTCCTCGATCTCTATGAATCGGTTGATAGAGTTTTTAAGGACAATCCTAAGTTCCAAGCCCCCGTTCTTCAAAGCTTTTAAGGGCTTGTGGTTAGCAACGACGCTTGCTACGGTTGTATTCAGAAGATATTCATTCGGCTGCAATAGAAGTATTAAATGGGTTGTGCAGTAACTATACTATATACAAGTTGAACGAAAAGTGGACTGTCACATCCCTTGGTTATGCTGATCGTTTCAATACCAGATCTCAAAATCTACGAATGTACCCTTGCACCTATTTGGACCGACAGTGGTTTTTTTAGTTGAAAAGTAGTAAATTAGACTAGCCCCTACCAGTTAGTCCCAATGAATATTGTATTTATTCTACGGAGCTAATACTTCTACTTCAGAAAGGAAGGCCGTAGATCAAAACGAGGGGCCGACTTTATGGTCCAAAACCCGGTACGCGGCATTATTTTATGAAGAGCAATTTTGCTATTTAGAGTGAGGCTAATGGCGCCTAAATATGTAGGGCTTCTGCACTTTATCGAAAATATCCTTACTAAACACTTTGTGAGCAGTCATGCTTTACAAGGAATGGTTACTTTTGAAGTTCCTCAGCATTCGTATAGGGCTTCCTTTACTTCCAGTTGAATGTGTACAGCTCCTGCATGCAACTGATTCCAACATATTAGAGCACTATGCAGAGCCAGATAGATAGGTACCCACCTACGGATACCGCAATTCTTTCGAATTTCATCCTTTATTATATTAAATTCGTGTTTGAATTGGTATTGTTTCTACCTTATTCATTTCTGCCGTTACTATAAGTTTTCCACAGCAGCACCCTACAATCTTCAGACTGGTTGCGAGTATTGCCAGCCGCCGGTCTTATTTAAAAGCTCAGTTGATATGTGCTTGTAAAGAGTCCGAGAAAACAAAAACAACGGGAGGTAATTCGTTTTTTAACTGACCAGAAAAACCTTTACACTTTTTGAGTGATTGCAGATAGTATATTGACTACTCGATTGTTTTCGAATATGCTATGTAGAGATTTTGTAACATGATTTGTTTAATAGTGCAGCGATGAAGGGGTGGCCGAAACTACAAGGACGTACATGCACTGATTTCGAGGCAAGTACCGTAATGGTTCAGTAAAAACTGGGGTTTCTTTACACTGCGGGCTCCGTTGCGCAGCGAGTGGCTGCTTTCATAGTCCGCCGGCCGGCGCGCTCGCGGCCAGTGCGGCGAGTCGGGCACGTCAATCGGGCAGAAGATCCCAAACCCACGCTAAAGTGATTTTACATGGATAATGGCAAAAATGGAATCACAGCTGAAAGGTGCTGACAAAGGCTAATCGCGTAGAGGATCTAGAGAAAGCATTGTTCCAGTCAATTTACCACTGAGCACATGGCCTTGAGGACCAGTTGACAGAAAAATTTGTCCGATCACCGATTTTTCGGAATCTTTACGGTGGGCGAATTTATGCATGAGGTCAGAAGGGTTGTAGGCAATAATTTTTTGAACCCTGATATTGTTGTCATCATTCGTCAACAACGGATGTAAGTACAATTCATGTCATCCATCGGTTGATCAATTGTAAGCATGTTGTCCATGCCGAGAAATGCAATTGCACGAGTAAAACCAAAGGGATGTGAGCACTGAATCCTTTTCAATAATGAACGTAATTGTTCATGAAGATCAGGAACCAACGAGTCTGCCATAATTATTGGCGTCAGCGTTATCTAGTGGTAATGACCAGTTGCGCCACTTTGCTTATGCCAAGCTTAACTTTTTTGTGAAGAAGTTGTGGATATCGATATGATTTCTGAAAAGCAACCTTCAAAGACTTTTAATCATTTTACATGAACGTTGTTTGTCATTGGAAGGTCGCACACAACCTGGCTCATAATACCAGAAATCCCTCGAAGCCGAGAGCCGGCTCTTGTTCTCGTTTACGCTTATGAGTCTCATAATTATGCCACAACAACATCAAGTACACGAGTAGATAGGGGACATTCATCATCGACAGCATACAGAAGTACAGCTGCTGCTAAGAGCCGTCTCAGTGTGAAATCATCCAATTAGCCTCACACCTATTTGTGTAACACTGGAACCTCTTTGTCGGCATAGGTCTGTGTTCGAGCGCTTTTTCTCATCGAATTTTCTTGCCCATCCATCACGTAGAATAGCCTAAAATTAGGGCGAGCGGGCGTTTTACTCTATAAATAGCCCTGGATCTAGAGCCTTCGCCATGTGAGCTGAACGAATGGTAATTTTCAACGTCTATACACAGTTCTGGCCAATTAATAGGGCATCTGTGTTTTCTGATGAAATGTCAGATCCTGTTTCTTCCGTCGTTTCAGATTCGCTTGGAATCCACTTTGTCGGTTGTATCCCTTTCGAATTTGAACACTGTAGGTTCAAAATACTGAAGCAAACATCTTACCCACAAACAAACAACAAGCACTCCAACTCATTCCAAATAGACTCAGCGGATCATGAATAGTACTCCGTAATCTCTTGGTAACTTTGTAACGGCACAGTTCACGATAATTTTGAGGTACCCGTTTTTATTCGAAAAGCGGAAGTATGGATTGGGTATAGCTTATCGGTAGTGAAGAAAGCGAAAGAATTCACCGATTTGGAGAGGAAGGTGGCTCCTCGAAAATAGGGAAAATTGAGGTTGGACAAGATTGCCATGACGGAAACAACAGGAATGTGTATTCGGACGAGATTTCAGTTGTTGCGATTACGCAAATAGCTGACTACATCAAGAAAGAACTGTACAGAACTGTTTTGAACTTCCTAAGTGGTTCCCTTGTAAGCGGTGCAGCCTCTACAACGCCGGTGAAACTCGTCTACATAAGGGCAATCTTTGAAGCTTTATAACTCCCTATCTAGACCGTTTTCCTTCCTAACAGTGCCAGATATGGTATACGCGGGGGCCTCAAATTTATCCTGTGGGGGATCTCAGAAACCATCTTTATCGTGAACTGTGCCTTTAAATTTGAGGTTAGTCGTAGTTTCAGCGGAGAGCGCAACTGAGGGTCGACCATGGAGTTTTGGAATCAAAAAAGTAGGAGCGAGAGAAGCGCAGTCCCACTTGTCTAAAGATACATTTGGTCACATTCGTGGAAAGACTGCCGTAAAACTGACGTGCTGAGTTCAGCAATCGGTGGCGATAAAAACGAAGTATCTTAGCGGCCAGGAAAAGACATGTGTACGGGAGATACGCAGATTATGCGGAGGTGCTTTCAGCTCGAACTGACATTCTTTTTCCACTTGTACCAACATTAGTTCCGTTGTTATACATTTAAGTCAATGTTGCTTCTGCTCCTCTAGATACCACCATAAAAGAAGCGATTTTCGATTATATTGTACTGTATCAGTCGTGTTTCTCTCACAACTGTGCATAACCGCAATTATTAGGTGTGTGCATTAATTTCCGCCGTTTTTTGCGTGCAAAAACATATTTATTGCAAAAATAAAAAAATGTACTTCAGTCAATGAATTGCTCATCATTAGCTACAACTTCTTGCCATCTTTCTGGTAGCTTGTTGATTCCGAGTCTAAAAAAGTCTTCATCTTTTGAATCAATCCAGTCATCCTCCCATTTCCACTCTTCTTCGGCATTTCGGAAGCGTGTATCTGCCAAACTGACTTGCATGAACCGAATAAGTGGTAATCAGAAGGAGCACGATCTGGGGAGTGGGAAAGGAGATCTGTCTGCCCTTGAGTAGGTAGCCAATACCTTATTTTACAGGATATGACAGGTTTCACTCGTAAACCTTTAACATGGTTCGCGCAACGACTCTTCGAATCCGGCGTCGGAAATTAATGCACACACCTAATACATGACTGTCTTTCTACGTCGGTACTATGAAGTTTTTGCAAAATCACTGGGTTGGGAAAGTTTTAAAGAGACTACATACGTCTTGGGAGGTGAGCCTAATTTATGCTCAAATGTATGGTTTTGTTCTTTCAAATCATTACAGATACGGGCACCAATCCCGGATCGATGTCTGCCTGGGCCAACCAAGCCGTCCAAGTCGAGTGCGGGGGCGCATCCCTCAGACGCTATTGATTAACGCCAAAAACTTTATCCTTTATTAAACTTTAATACTGTCATTTGATTGAATTCAGGACAATGGTAAAAGGGGTTTCATTGCAATGGTAAGTCCCGCCTGCCCAGGGAAAGGCTCTCATTCTTGAAGACTAATAAAAACAGATCTCGAAGAAGACTTTTTTCAAATGTCAATATATAGGTTGAAAGTGGATTAGGAAAATGTTAACTTTTATTGCATTGGAAATGCAAGGTGTTTCCTTAAACCGGAAACTTGGATGCGTTTAGACGAACGTACCCCCGCGGGACTAGAAATGTGCCCAATGACAAAATATGATCGTGCTTTGTCACCAACCATGCTATCCAGAGATATCCATTCCTCTACTGTAACGAATGGTTTGCCGCTGGGGGAACGCCTTCATCGTCATATCCAGCAAAGCTGATGGATGCCATTCCTTTAGAGAAATCGCAGTAAACCAAGTGACTTTCTGTCTGTCTACATGGAGGGAGAGGTTCAGAATGCAACTCCCAGGTAGTTATGCGAACAAATTGGTGCTGGAAGAAGACGAACAATTTTAATGTGGGATTCATAGTTTGGTAAAAAAGTTGTTTTTTTTTCCATTTGGAGCTTTAGTAAGTTTATTTATCAGAAAACATCTAAGATAGGACCGAAGGGAATGCAACAGTTGCCGTGATCCTACCTGGGATGGTGAGAGTTGAGCTCCATGTGCGGCAGTGCTTAGGTAGTAGTCTTGCCCCGACTAATGCCAAAAATTTTTTACTCTCCCTTGTCGCTATAGCATTCGGTGGTGTCTTACCAGGTTATTCTGGCATATAATTGGGCTGGCTCAGAGATTATTAATTGTTATTATCAATGAATACCATCATTTTGAGGTGGTACGGTCTTGCCTGAAATGACGTCAAAGCACGTCTCAAGTGCCTCAGTCAAGCACCTCCGAAGTTCACCTTTGTAAGAAGGTACAAATGAGCACAAAAGGCGTGTAGTTGGCTACAGAAGTTGAAGAATAAGTAATCACAACCCGTTGGGCAACAGGTAAGAAGCAAATGCATCGAGATAGTGAATATGGTACCGCTATCCACTTCTACTGTTTCATTTCGTCGATACGGTCTCCGCTACATGCTGGTTCCAGAAACTGAGCAAGCCCCTGGCGAAATTAAACAGAATACAGAGCGAACAACGAGTTGAGCGATCATTTGATAAGAAAGCTGAAAAGCCAATCTGTTTGAAGGCGTCTATGAGAATTTACGCTTATTCCGTGACTCGGCTTCTTTTTCCATCAACGATTTACTCGGTCTACTGTAGTATTTGAGTAGATTCCGAGTATTTCCTTCCTGCCCAGCCTAATTAACACCTATTGTGTCTCTAGACGCAGAACTAGCGATGAAACAATGAACATATAATGATACAATTAACGAATGAAAGCGTTAGCGCTGAATAGGGCAGCAATGGCGAATAAATTAAGATAAAAGTTGTAGATTTCCCACGTCGCGAGCTGTGTGAGGGTATCGAGTATCAAGGGTACTCATTACCATCACACAGCTCATTACTCGCGTGGTGTAGTGTCAAAAGGCGCACTATCACGAATGGTCCGCTGATGGAATCCTAGATCGATACTCGCCTGGGCCACTTCATTCCTACACGTCAGTTAATTGGCTCCAGACTTATCTGAGAGGACAAAAGCACTGGTTTGTACATCGGCTGAACGCAAGTCATCGTATCGGCCAAATGCTCGTTTAATACGGCACTACGACGGAAGTCGAATGTGGAGGCGTGTCCCAAAATGGGATTGATTTCTTTTCTTATTCTATATAGGCCAACCAAACCCTCCATCCTTTTGGGGTCGGCTCCGTCTCCCAACTCGCCTGCAGGCGAACCAGCTAACAGAGAATGAGTGTTCCGCTTACCTTGAAATGTTACAAAACGTTATCAGATATTCCACTGATGAGACGATAGCTTTGGAGAAAATGTACGAGGCACGACTTCGATTTTTTACATTACATCATGCTATTTCAAATGTGAAATAGTAACCGTAATAAAGCTTCCAGTTCATAGAATCGTTATGAGCTCAGCTGAGTGTGGTAGAGAAAACAGCAGTTAGCCAATTATGAATAGTGCCCCCACGCGCAGGTGATTGAAGGTGCGAAGAACCTACCTTGAAGCAAATTTCCTCTCCCATCTGGGAAGCGTTGTTTGTGACACATATGAAGTCATCATGTAATCTGTGCTTAACTTACGTCAAAAACAAACTGGCTACTTAGTTTCCGTGACGTATGTAGAATGGGAAATTTCCTTCTGTTTATTGGCTTTCGTATGATTCCTTTAGTACAGGATATATAGCAGTAGGCTAGAGTAGTAGATTCTAGTAGATTAAAGCAGTAACTCCTAGCTCAGCGTCTGTTCTGCTGTGGCCCATTTCTATGGTCGTAGAGGTACAAGATACTACGCTGGAACGGGCCAGCTGCAAGAACTACAAGTTTGGTCCTCCTTTGCTGATGATCTTTCTTTCAAACACACAGGCTGAGGGGGTATTCAGCGTTTTCTTATACCTCCGGGGAAACGGAGTAAATGTTTCACAATAAAATAATAGAGTTACCGCTATAACAACATAGAATAATAAAAGAAGTTTTACAAGGTTGGCGATTCATGGACAAAACTACAGTCTCGGACGGGAGTCGAACCCGTACGAACCCGTGTAGTTTCCGGGCACCGTGCTCTACCCCTTTCAATTCCGAGACCCTGCTGCAGCCTACGTCCTGCTCTTGACGCTGCTTGAAGGAGAAGTGCAGACCCAATTATATGGTACGTTTCACCCCGGACCATTTAGGAATGTGGGCTAAGTAAAGGAATTGTCCCAGACGGTGAGATGATGAGATATTGGTTAACCACGATCATATAGCTCCTGACACTTCCCGTGAGCTCATCTGCGTACATCAACATCTCCTCAAAATCTCACTCATCGTAGTTCTAGCTATGAGGTTAGAGAGGTAAATGAAAATTCAGCATGAATCCTACACACCGTAAACGATTCATCATCAGGCTTTATCCCTGATCATTCCCAGTTTTTCAGAAATCAATAAGTAGGTGATCAATGGGAAGATGTTGCTCCAATGAGAAAAAACCAGCGCCAGGGACGCGCGAAAGGTGAGGAGCTGCGGAGAAATCGATACCGGTGTTGGCATTCACACGAGACGAAATAGCAGTTCCTTCCTTCTATCTTCGTCGAGCGTTTCTTTTGCGATATCATGATTCTTCTATTAAAGCACTTTTTTATTCATAGCTTCATAGTGCTCACATTGTAATACTGGTATTTGTTCAGCTCTTGTGCAGTTTCATGTCGTTTATGAACCGAATTTCAAATCAGATTCTGTTCCATGGTCAAGCGTAGTAATGAGTGTGGGAGATTTCCGGTGTACTTTTTCCTCCTTACTCTATCTGTTCATCAAGATAGCTCAGCCTCTACCGACAAGTCCAAGCCCTCTTCACACCCACCCACGTTTTTTGTAAGAAGATACTCAGATCAAAGCGAGCTGCAAAGTACTAGAGAAAACAGACTTCCTTGACCTCTTCGTCGATCAATAAACACAATTAGCACATCTCGCTAGGCATCAATCACGTGCGCTCAATTCAATTCCACCATGGCGACCCTGGCTGACCCTTGCTTCGACCTCTTCGACCGTGGACAACGCTCATGACCTCGCTCCGCTCTGTTTCAGTTTGCACTTCTCTGCTTCTGCTTCTTTTTCTCTGTTTGCTACATTACTGTTTGCAAAATTCTCATACAATTTTTTTTGTAACAGGCTGTTTTGATGAAAATGGAGAATTTTACGAAACGGTTTGCTCTTTAAAATCGAATCTTTGCACTTTTGCTGTTTTCTTATTGCTGTTATATGATTGGCTCTGAAGTAATCCACGTGGGGAGCAAGTCTAGGGAGGCAATGTGAGTGTGAAAAGTATCGGGTTCCGCGCCTCCATTCTCCGATCCAGAAGTTTCCTGTTTGAGAGGACTCATTTTACCAAGAGATTCAAAGAGACTGGCTTGTTTTTAAAACACCATAGCGTTCAAAAGGGAGTTGAGAAAGGAAGTCTTGCTCGTCTTCAAGACGTACAGGATTTCTAGAGATGTCGAGTCTGGAGGAATCACCTGGTGGTTATAGTCTTTCTTATGTGCGTTTTATGCTTTTTTGCTGTTTCAAATTTAGACCGTCGTTTCTTTGTTCATTACTTTAGCGCACATTTGTGTGTACATCAAATAAATAAATAAAACCACGCAGATTCCTTTATTTGTTTGTAAGATCTCCGCTAAAATTCTCAAAAACGTCACATCTCTTGCGGATGCATCTAAAAGAATTTTCTGGATCCAGCAAGAATGTGGACAAGTTCCAGCAAGCAAGTCACTCTGAGACACAATACACGGTACTCGCCCAGGTCAACCAGACCCTCTGTCGCTCCGGGGCCGACTAGTTGACGCAATATTGCTTAAGGAGGATGAAACTACTGACATGTACATCGGCTAAGCATCTAAATGAGGGAGCGGTTGACTCCATTTTATGTTTTATTCTCTATCATCTGAGAGGGCTGTGAGAAATTTTCTATTCAGTGTTATCGTATAAGCAGTGATTTCGTATCAGGATTGTGTTTTCTTTGACTTCATAAAGGGCGAAGGAACAATAGGCCCGTCATAAGCTTTCACAAAGAAACGCCATTTCTGTTCCTGTGCTCCAAGACGTAGTTGAAATGAAAGTAACATGTGGGTAATCAGGAGCTCTTGTTCCGAAGCGCGACTCAGCTCCCAGCAGATGTGTGCGCTGGGAAACGAGTCGCGAGCTGTCATTGTGCGCTATTTAAGATTATCTCGTTTTGTTCACGAAATTCGACCATAGCTGAGTTTTCGCAGCACCGTATATCTTATACACACAAATCACTTAACACTGTTCTAAGGTGGAGCATCATATTATTGATTGTTATGTAGCTTTGTATATTCTATAGTAATAGAATATATGTTCTCTGCTCTGAACATCAAATATGTTCTTATTGGATGAGAACCTCTGTAGTCGATGTCGCCCTCGATAAGCGTTGCTATCCGCCGATCAGTTGACCGCCGACTTTCGCTGCAATTGATTGACTCCTTGTTTTTCTCTCGCGTCTAGGCTCGTTCCCCGATAGCCTTCGTCTGCGTTTTTTGTACATAATTTCATCTCTCATTTTCAGATATTAAGATATCTCCTCAAAATTGCCAATCTGTTCGCGGGTGCCACTTCAACCCTCAGGAACAAGGTAATTTCGTCTTGGTGCTTTTTTTGCGTTACTTTATTACAATTTCTTTGTTCCCTCGCTTTGCCATTATTTCTTCTTAACTCTACTAAAAGAGCGAGAACTTTACGACGATGATTTCTATCATGTGTTCGGCCACATTTTGTTGTGTTCGGCTATTAAAGTCGCCGAAGAGATGCTAGCGCTCCTGCTGGTGGGATTCATGCTACTATTTGGTGCTTTCTTGAAGGTTTGTATTTGAAAATAAAACTGCTTTAGAAATGGGCCTGGATGTTTGAACTTTAGTTTTCAATACTCTGCTTTAATATTCTATTAAGGTTGTTCTACTTGACTATTTTAGCTAATATTAGGGGTCCAGCTGTGTTAATATTTACCTTGTAGTAATAAAAGTTGAATGAGAATTCGAATACGTTTATCTCATCGTGATAGCTCCTTTTTTACATTGCAGATTTCTTTCACATATAAGACTTTACGGAATTAGCGAGCTCAGGCTATCTAATTCCACCGTGATCATTTTAAGAGTGGAATTTACGTATTGCTACTGATTCATTCAAAATTCGTTTTTTTTCATGCACTTGTATCTAACCAGCATGGCATTTCTGCTTTGCCATCCTTGTATAGTTAGTCACTTGAGCAGTGCACTTTTCCAGAAGCATATTTAGCCAATACAGGTTTAAACCGCTGCACGGTTTTAATCGTGTTTCCTTTGTGAAATTCGTGTCGGCAAATTCAGAGCACCTGCGTTCTGACGTGGATTTGTGAGTCAAAACTGAGGTACTATAAACTCGCCCGGTGAGGCGTTCAATTGCGTGATGTATTGTATTTGCTTTTTGGAATATCAAAATCTACTCAGATTTTCCCAGCGGTTCTGTAGCGCAATTCAAACAAATGGAAGCTTACTATCTTTTATTTCTTTTCTTATCAATACTGTTGCAAATATGACATATAGTGTGTGTGTATTGGGAAGCATCTTAGTTCCACTGGTTCCAGATAATTTGTAAGGGTGTGATTACATATGACTACAGAATTTTTTGTTGTTTCTAGTTCTGTATTGTTTCTCTATTAAGTCTTGCTGATGGCGCACCTTATGTGCATAATAAATAAATAAATAATTCATGGTAGACCGAAGCATTTGGTGTCATAACTGGCTCTGCTCTTCTTCTCGCTCCTTTTTATGGGATTTTTTTAGCCGCTTCAACGACCACCTTTTTATCTACTGTTATATTCCTTGTTTGCTTGATGAAAAGGAGCATTTTTACATCTTTTTGGCATGCAACTGTCTTCAAACCAGACCGCACTTCGTGAAGACAACGAAAGCAGTGTAGTAGCGTTTGTGAAGCATACTTTGTCACTATTTTCCTTCCAATGAATTCTTTTCTGCGGCTCACTTCTGTCGCAGAGTGATTTCTGAATTTGTAGGACCATAGGCTCATTTGATGAACCAGTGACATGGAGAATTATTCGAGGACTACTAAAAACACATAGTTTCCCCATATCTTAGCCTGCACCTGTCGAGGATGTCGCAATAGTTGCGTGTGGATTTTAAACGGCTCGATGGGGAAAGATGTGATTTGAACATGGTCCAACATTTAGGGATTCTACACAAGCAACCG
Source organism: Haemonchus placei (assembly GCA_900617895.1). Classification (NCBI taxonomy): domain Eukaryota; kingdom Metazoa; phylum Nematoda; class Chromadorea; order Rhabditida; family Trichostrongylidae; genus Haemonchus; species Haemonchus placei. The sequence goes on along the minus strand of UZAF01016250.1, from coordinate 44,618 downwards.
AAACACTCATTGAATTCTCTCTTAGATAGCTGAAGAAGGGGTGTTTCTACCATCTGAATCTGAAGCGATGAAGGAATATGGATACTTCCCAATTTTCCCTTTGCCTCCCGTGAAAGCCGAAGAAGTAGGCGAAAGGGCATAGAAGGAGAGCGTTAAGAGAACCAGTTTTGGAATCCCACCGAAGAGTTTTTTCCTTCCATGATTGACCGTTCCTCACATGTGAAAGTTTTGTAGAGAAGTGAGCCTGAAACTTTTGTTGTCTGTTGTTGGTTTGCGATCTTAAGTGGAATATAAAGTCTCGTTGTATTGCAGTCCTTCGAAAGGGTACATTTTAGCTCATGTTTGACCCAGTATGGGTGGGGAATAGAGAATAAGATGAGCTATGCAGACGGGTTGCTTTGCTTTCTTGTTTTATTGCGTCCAATTTCCTCTGGCAACGTGGCCGAAGCTCATCTTTTCTAGTTTGACTTCATAATTATTGGCTGGAGCTATTCCTTTGTCCTACGAAAAGTGAGCTTGGTTCTTGATTCCATGAGAAATGTGAGCAGTCTTGAAAGTTGGTCATAATTTAGTAGTGCTCTAAAGGTTTTTTTTTCACTTTTACTGTCAGGAAATTGGTGCGATAACACTGCATCAAAAAAAAAAAANTCTGAATTTGTAGGACCATAGGCTCATTTGATGAACCAGTGACATGGAGAATTATTCGAGGACTACTAAAAACACATAGTTTCCCCATATCTTAGCCTGCACCTGTCGAGGATGTCGCAATAGTTGCGTGTG
>UZAF01016250.1:26005-37151 GCA_900617895.1 Haemonchus placei | reverse complement strand
TGGGTGAAGTATCGCAGGAACATTCATTACTTGAATTTCTGTTCCTTAGTGATTCCAATAGATGAACCCTTTTCATTTATGAAAATTCATCTCTAAGGCACAAATCAAGTGAGTTGAAAACCGCGTTCTGCAGATTACGCATGCTAGATTACTTTTTTAATGGTCGCTTTCATGAGCGATTTAGAGCTGAGCAGCTTAACTTAATGGGCGTGGGTGCACTTGTTAATATCATGCATTGTTTTCATTTCTTTTTTACATCTTCCGTTGATATCCTTTGCACTTTATAGCATGTCGTCCAGCATTACGCATATTGAAGCCGTTGATGAGGACTTTCGGCTTTTGGTTTCATCTTTTTTTATTTTCAATCCTTCAGTCTCGGTAGTGTGGAATGCATTCTGGGAGTTGCGCGATGTAAATCGATCGCATGCAGACACTAGTTTTACTGAGTAAGGGAAGCCTGTTAAGCTTCTCCTCTTCACGCATTCATTTCTAGAAAACAATTGCTCGTCTTAGTTATGAAAAATTTTCCTTTTAATTTGTTAACTACAAGAAATGCACGCTTGCTCGTAGATGTAAACTACGTTCACTACCTAATTTGACATTTATGTTTTTTTGTAATCTAGCTGATAAGCAATACGAGTGCTGCAAATTTTGGCATACGAGTTATCGATGAATCAGCGTTACGCAGCTACAAATTTGATGCGATGTTTCCAATCTTCATCAGTTTTTAGTTCCATGGGTTGCTTTTCGATGTCATATTTCCTTTCACTGGGGAAGCCTACGTGGTTACGGTTGGATTAAATAGAAATATCAACGTTTCAACGAAAGGTGTCAATTGGTTGGACGATTCGAGGCCCCTTCCTCTCTCGTTTTTTAGTTGCCGAAGGAATTGTCTTCCTTCGACAATGAGATCCCCTGACCATTTGAGAGTGATCCTACCTAGAATATCATTTCTCACACATTTCCTCAGCCTTTGAAAAGATGAGTTCACTCGCATAGTCATATTAAAATTTTTTTAGTCGTGAACGTTGTGACCGTGTTGTAATGGTCCGGTTTGAACGAAAACTCCTACGGCGATGGCTTACCAACGCTAATACACTCCAAAGTTCTGTGTGCTATGCTCAGTGATAGCAATAGTCAAAGTTTTCGCCTCATCTTCTGATTTCCGAGGGTTTTCTGTGTGTATTGTCCGTAACCCCTAGCTATTTTTTTTGAGAACTTATCAAAATTTCGTTTCTCTGGACCCACGCCATAAACATAGGATCATTGTTCAATAGAGGTGAATTTAGAAGGAGCGACGAATCAGGGAACATCTCTAGATTACACCTTTAAGTTATTGTTTATGAATTATCTTTCCCAGGCACGGACATGTGCCGTTCTGTGAAGGTATTTTGCCATTCCCAATCTCTTGAGAGTGTGGAATTTTCAGTCGCTTGCGGCTGATCACAGTAAAGCATCACTTTTGCAATAACTTTTTTCGGGATCGTCCTTGAACGAAATGTGTGCGCAGCGTTCATCTAATTTCAATGTGTCCTGTCACTGTTACGTATGTTTTGTATTGAAAGAAGCTCTGCTTAGCTTTAACATGCTCGTCTAGTGAGGTATGAAGTTGGAATTATTCGTGCACTCACTTTCTTAAACCCAAAGGCTAAGGTGCCATGCAGGCTCGCGTCCATGGTGCAATGGAAGTTGATTGAGTAACGCTATGAGCTGCTACTCGTGTATATAACGACTTCTTGTCGTGCTCGAGAAGTAGGGATATGGCTCTTCAGTGAGATTGATTTTCCTTCTCATTACGCGACAGAGAATTATAGAATAGAAGTTCAGAATTTCATGCCAAGAACTCTTATGTAAAACTTATTTTTTTCATGGACAGTCCATCAGTAGCTCTAGCTTGTCAAAGAAGAGTCGTCAATCGTAATTCAAACCTTGACTTGTAATAACTGTTGTGTTGTAGGCAGTGAAATCATCTGCGACGTCTTAGGTGGAGATCGCCGTACCTTGCTTTATTTTGGGAAATTATGAGGCAACAAACAAGACGCATGAGATGAATCGCATGAACGTTAAGGTTGACATAATTTTATTGCCGGGAATTAGGCGCTACATCCAAAAATTTTTTGAACACGGTAACTTTAAGTTTGTTATCAACCAAGCGAAGAGAGTTGGGAGGTCAGGATCTCGAAACTAAAATTAGTGTAATATAATATTTAGCACATGCAAGAATCCATGTGACTAGGCTTCTTATTTGAAGAGAACGCTAACTTTCAACAATAATATGATGGGTTAAAGTGTGTTCGAACAATCAAGCAGTTAGACAATCGGGAGTGCTGCTCACCTCGTACTGTTTTCTCTTCTTGTTTCGTACGTCTCCGAACGTGATTTTGTGATTATTATGTTAGTGACAACATTTTACTCGTCTATATGAGTTGCCATTAATGTTCTGGAAAATTGAAGGCGTACCATTCATGTTGATTTGTTTGCCAATAGATTAAACCCAATATTGCATGCTCTAGAGTTTAGAACTGGTAGTTTTGCAGGATTATTTTACGGTTCCTATTAGTTCCTTCACCGTTGCATCGTCACCATGTGCTGAAGGCAACCTTTTATAACCGCTCTAGGTGAATTTTGGGAGTTTAAGTTTTAAAGCGAATCAACGGAAACCGAACAACAAGGCTTTCGAGTTATTAATGGTCTCGTGTTATGTAGTCGACCACTTTGAGATTATGAAGAAATTTTTGTAGTGCCTTAAGATAGTAATAATCGGAACAGTATCATCTGTAAGCAGAATATGTCCATTGCAGAAATTTCCATTGTGGTTTGCATTTATGTGTTTCCGCATTTGACTATGCTATTACAATCTGTCGCATTGCTATTTAAGGTCGTCGCCTCGTCGACAATGCTCAAAGGCAAGAAGAAGGACAAGGAGGGAAAGGATAAGGTATTGAGGGTCCAATAAATGTGTCCATATCTCTCTTAAACTCCAAAGTGTGTTACTTATCCCTTCTTCAAGGCAGAGAAAGATAAAGACAAGGACAAGGACAAGGAGAAGGACAATAAAAAGGATAAAAAGAAGGAGGAAAAAGAGCAGCCGAAAGAAATACCTATCATACAGACTGAAGATGTTACCAGTATGTTTTCCAGTCTCAGAGTAGGATTGATTCGATTACATTGTTTAACAGTGTTCTACAGTGAGATAGATAAGCTGGAGTTCTTTAAGGTAATGAAAACGGTGCGCCACCGGATGCCCCACCACCGACATCCTTGAAAAAGAGCAGCTATGGGGGAGGTAAGTTTCGTCTTACTCTTAGCGTTGAACAACACTTTTATGTAGCGACTGTGACTTTATTCTGATGTATATCCACCGAGATTCGGAACTGCAGGGCTGGGTTAGTTTTCTGGGATTGGTCAAGCCATAAATTGGAAATTGGGACGCGCGTGTGTGGATACCACCAAGTTTTGAGTTTTAGTGGAGGGTTTCTTCCAGAATTGATTTTTCTTTATCGTGTTACCTATGACTCCTTCCCAATGGCATCTTTCATAGTCCACGACCGGTCGCGCGACTGGTCGCCGGTCGCTAGCGACTGGTCGCTCGACTGATCGCGCCACTGGTCGCTCGATCGGTCGAGGACGCCGCGCTAGTTATGGGTGCCGCCGTGGACGGTCCCGCGCGATCAGTCGAGCGATCAGTCGCGCGATCGGTCGCGCGACCGGTCGCCGGTCGCTCGTGAGATGGGTCCGCGCGACCGGTCGTGGACTATGAAAGATGCCAAACGTTTCCTGTTTACTTCAAATTGTTATTGATATTGGTTTTCTATAACTTCATTTTATTCAAAATGCACCTATAATTTGTCCTGACTCGTGGTGCAGCTAGACTGCCGTCTTCATATCTGTTATTTCTCATTGGTGAGATTTTGGTTGATGGTTTCTTTCTTTGAGGATGCAAAAGACCCGAATAATGCTTTTATGACCTAGTTATGCACTATAGATGCCGTATTGAGATGGCCCTCTTGGGTGATATCGGCATTTAAGGTCCTGTCATACCTCGCCGAGATCGCCGACAATCGAGCAGTTTGTTCAATGTTTCATCGAACCGGGAGCTGGTGAAATTGCCATCCATCAAAGGCAAGTTGAATTTAGGACTTTTTTTGTCAACTGATTACATTGTTTATTCTCGTAGTGTTATTGAATTACGCTTTGTGTAATACCTGATTTTTGGTTCAAGTTTAGAAATAATTTCAATCAAGTGATCGTGACTGCATTTTATTTTTAGTCTTCTTTATACTACAATAAATGTAGGGATGGCGCTCTGTATACTAGAAATGAAGACAAACCTTAGATTTTGTCGTAGTAGGCGAATCGTATTGCAATGGTATCCGATATCAGCATTAGATTCAAATCGATTTTACACTTCATGAAAACCAAATAAGATTGAATGCTGGTGGCTCAATACCTCAGCTTAGTGATGGGTTCTACGACTAATTTACCTTGATCAAATCCCTTCATCTTTCAGCGTCTTCACATCTTTTTCTGAGTTCTTATAAATCTTTATTCCGATAGGCATCGAATCCTGTTAGGATTTTCATAAACCATGAGTTCAAACCCAATTGAAACTTTTTTTGAAAATAAACCCAATTTCCAGCCTTAAAACAAAGAAATCGAGAATTAGGCAGAAATACAATTACTTGTGGTACATTGAAATTTGCACTTAAACACATGCAATTATCCTTCATATGTTTTTTTGCGTAAATATTTCTCTATTCATTAGTATGACAGTATCTGTCTGGCTGTCGCACAATTCGATCTTACCTGAAAGGCGCAGTTTACGAATAGAAATGGTTACTGAGATATCTCAATAGGATGAATCTGTGGTCTCACCGTGTGCTGTTAGGCTGGAAAAAGGCCCAGATAGGGCGTTCAAAAGGCTCGAAGATTGTCTCTCGTGTATGCATGGACGAGTTTTAAAGTTGTAGTGGCCGCACCATTTACAAGGGTATCCAGTAGAAATTCGAGCAATCTATCATGACCCATAGCGACAGTGAGAGGCTGTTCTGTCAGTTTTAGCGTGATGTAGATAGCTCTTTGGGCAATTGCAACAAGTGCAACCTCGTCTTAATATCCCTTCCATGCCATTTCGGTCATGATATCTCGTACAACTTCTTCTTCACTTTTTCAAAGGAGCTTTGTTTACCGCAAAGGGTCGAGTTTCCTTGCTTCTTTTACCACCGATGTACTACCCCCACCAAATACTTCCGCTTTTCGGCTTATTAGGATACCTCGAAAGTGTCGTGAACTGTGCCTTTATAGAGCACCTTGTCTGGTCGGCCGTATGTTTGGAAGCGGTTGGGCATAAGGCAAGATCAAGGAAGAGTGAGGAAGGGTAAAGGATGGGTCAATAAATGAAATAAAGAAGACCCTATGTGGTGAGCGGGTCGTCCTGACATTGAAGGGTACTTTCCGAATAAATTGATAACTCGTTTCAGCGAAAGCCGGGAGGTCAAAGGAATAAAATAAAAGGAGCGAGCAGAGTTTAATACGTGCTGTGCACGCGTGAACTCAGCAAGGCCTCGCTCACCATGGGCGGGCGTGCCCTTGAGTGGAAGGTTTTTTTTCTAATAATGAGTGTAATTTTGTTCAGAAACGTTCTAGAACTCGGAAGAAAAATAAGTCTATAGAAGGGATGTGGTCATATCCTCAGTGCGGGTGCACTGGGGTGGGTGGGGCCAAGATCAAAGTTTAAGAGCAAAACTTATATCTCTATCCAGCAACGTCCTAGAATGCGAAGAACATGGTTAGGTGAATGTTGGGTGGTCAGATTATTACATTAGACGAGGTCTGCAGTGAGGGTGGCTGGAGCTACGATCAAACACCCAAGCTCTGCTCAAAACGTTCTAGAATCCGCAAAAAGGTGCATAGAGACCGTTTACCTGATCCCTTGCACTGAGTTGGGCGGAGCCGAGATCAGGAATTCTCTGTTTGTCCAAAGATGTTTCGACGGTATTATATAGGAAATCGTTACTTCCTGAATATTGTCCAGTGTTCCGAGATTCGCCATTACCTAAAGAAACACCTAAAGAAATCAAGTGAAGTTCAGAATGGGTGAGGCCCAGGTTCATCAGAGCACACGTGAGCTCAAGGGAACCATAAGCAGCGGGTATGCACCTGAATGGGCGGTGCACCGAGGACTTCCTCGTGATATCGTTTCAGAAAAGCTCAGACACCGGAAAACAGGGCAAATATAAGGAGCGGGTCAATAAATCAGGCGAAGGAGACTCATCCGCAATAAGTGGAGCGTTGTGGAACTTTTCGCGTAAGCTTATGACCTATCACAGCCAGTATCCAGATTCTTCAGGGGTTTGGTTTAGATCACAAAAGCCATCTTTGCTTGATGCATTTTTGTTGTGATAAGCTTTAGTGTTGTGAAGGCCAACTGGTATTTGTATAGAGTCTTGAATCGCGTTCGGATTCAATGAGAGGAGCAGAACATGAGTGGTGGCTGACGCTTTGAGGAGATTGAAACCAAGGAGGGGGCAGCGTTGTCTGCTAGGGAGGGAAACGAAATTGATTGTGCCCCAAAGAATGGATGAGAAGAATGCATTATGCTTTGTTTTAGAGCCACATAGTAATATCGTAAGAGGTTGAGTGGACATAGCAGTGAGGTACGCGTGGTGTGCTCAGAATTGTCGAAGATGAAAGTTCGGGAAAGGCTAACGAGGTCAGAAGTACATAAGTAAGGTAGCAAAGTTAGCTTACAGGTAGTAGTGGGAACACTGTACCACTAAAGGGAACAAAGCTGGAAAAGGGCGATTACACAACAGATTGATATAGGAGAGGTGTATCGATCAACAGCTAGGATCGTGAATCTTAGCATACGTGACGCTCTATGTCTAGAAAGAGCAAAGCTGTGAATTGATGGTGCATAACTTGGAAGGCTTCGAGATAAGGTTGGCGATTTTGGATTCCATGTGAAAAGGAATTGTGTGCATAGTACATGTGTTGGGTGATTTTAATGTCAGGAAGGCGCCGTATAAGATGGTGACAAACAGATAAATGGACATTGGTGGTTTATACAGTAGCGCTCAAAAGTATACGGCGAAATTAAGTTTCACTTTTCAGTCGTAACTTCTTTCCTACTGCATCTGAACATGCGAAATTTCGATGTGTAGCATGGGTGTATTGTGAATATTTACAACTATTAACCTGCAATCTGATCGCGTTCCAGATATCCCAAAGAGCTTGAACTCAAACTGAAGTGTACGAGCGCCAATCCCGAACACAGTAGAGAAGAATAAAGCACGTAATGTGCGAATAACTGTAGACGTCAATAACTACCACCGCAACAAGTATTGCTCTTATTGTTAGTTATGCGGATATTGTTGCTTCGCAGTCAAGTAGTGTGGATAATGTGAAATATGACTTAGTTGAACGTATCAAAACTTCGCGCGATTTGCTTCACCAAGAAGAGTTATGAACAAAAAAAGCGTGAAGGCGTTTGACTAAAAATTTTGAGCGCTACTGTATATGGGAAGAATTCGGAATACTCTTTTGGGTGGAAACTCGTTTTCATTCCCTTCTCCTTCCCGCGGTGGTTGCGTAATTTCATTTTATTTACCCTTGAGTTTTATAAGATTTTGTTTATTCGCTACTGGTTGTTCTGCCCTTTATTTGGGCAGAAGTTATTCATTTGTTTGCCGAAAAGGGCCAAGAGACATAGACATACATACACATCATTATAGACGCTGAACCATCGGAACGTGAAGACTTGTTCATTCAGAAGTTACGGCAATGCTGCGTGGTTTTCGAGTTTGCCCAAGATCCCTTGAGCGACATGAAATACAAAGAGGTTTTTTTTTTGATATTTCGAGCGACACCGGTTTAGTTTTCAATTTTTTTACATTTTGTGTTTGAATCGGCTGTCTTTTCATCCCAATTGGCTGTTATGGATCAGGTAACTCACGCGGTTCCTGAACACAATGGCCATCAACGAAAGAATCCTCCTAGATGCCTGGAAGGGTAGTACTATTGTGCCAATCTTCAAGCAAATGGGATATGGAATAGGGTGTTCCAACTGTCGTAGGGTCAGGTTGACTGCGCTTACCATGAAACTGTACGAGCGGTCAGTCGTCGTCGCGACATTGAGAGAACTAGTCTTGATTTCACGAAGCTGTTGGCTTCATGCCACTTTTCAACCTTGTTTTCGGAAAAGGCAGTATGTGAGGACAGTCATAACAAACGAACTTCTAGATGGACCCTTCATGGCCATTCTCTACGCTGATGACATCGCTCTGATAACGGGAAGTCGGGAAAAACTCAGGCCAACCTGCATAAATGGCAAAAAGTGCTTTCGGAGAACGGTATCCAGCTGAATGTAAAGAAGGAAAAACACAGCTCCGTGGGGTGCACGGAGTCGATCATGGGCAGTCTTGGAGAAGACTGCCGACGAGAGGTACAGGGCTCCCCACGCCTGGGTATTGGCCAGCTTCTGATGGTAGCGAGAAGCCCGAATAATTGCGGCTTGGATGTTTTGAAGGGGAACTACTGGTATCCTCTGCCATCAGCGTTCAAAGGGTTCATAGGAAAAGTGTACCGAACACTGGTGAGGCACACTATGCCCCAAGGCAACGGGTGCTGTCCCGTAAGTAAAAAGAATGATGATGCTCAAATGGGCCTGCGGTTGCGTGCGACCTGGCCGGATCTGAAACGACGTCAGAGCGAACATGCATAATTCAAATTTGACAAAAAATTGTTGCACACTATCCCTATATAGCTGAAGATGAGAGAGCGGCGTCTACGACGTTACGAACACGTGCTGAGAAGCCGAGCTGCTCATCCAACAAGAGGCAACGGAGACCACGAGGAACTCCAAAGAAGAGGTAGCGTGATGTGATCAAGAAGGCCTCGTCAAGGTTGAAGGGATAGAAAATGCCGTGGATAGAAGTTATTGAAGACGGTTGACAAGAATAGCGGATTCTGTGACGGAAGTAGTCTAGCGAGTACATTACGAGGAAGGAGGTCATTTGAAGCGCGAATACCTACTTATCGAGCTTGTTTTTATCCTTGAGGAGTGAAATAGCATTAGGATTGAAGCTGTTAAGCAGACTTCTAAGAGAGTTGACTAAAAATTAACAATCACAGTTGCCCGTGTAGTTGAACGGGATGGCACTTAATATTTATGATTCGCTAGGTGAAGCGAGCAGCACTGAACGAACTCATCGACTACGTATCGACGTGCCGTGATGCCATCACGGAAAATATATACCCTGAAGCGATAAACATGGTAAGGAGATCAATTGTTTTTCCCATATAGTTTGTTTTTCCATTTTCTTCTGTCCCGTTTTCCTCGTTTTTTGCATTTCGATTGCATTCATCAGCTTAAGTGGGACATTCATGGAATCTCTTTTACTGTTTGTAGAATGCGGACTGGGAACCAGCGGTGGAAAGATGTATTCTTGGAGACCATTATTATAATTTCATATTTTGATCATGTTCCTTATCGGCTGTAGTAAATAGATTGCTGGACAAACCCGAAACTTGGGTCACGTTTCTGGCGTTTCTGGGAAGACCGGATTGTTGTTTCCAATGGCCAAATGTGGCATAGACTTTTCAAAGATATAAATATTGTTTGGAAATAGAGGGCATTTCGACTAAGTATTGGGATTGTAAATAATTTTTTCTATCTCTACTCCCAACTATGATGCGATTAGTTGAAGGAAAATTATTATTGTTGTCAGCAGTGTTTTATTCAGTTTGCCATCAACTTGTTTCGACCGCTGTCACCGCCAACGAACCCTGTAGGTGCCGAGTTTGATCCCGATGAGGATGAGCCGACTCTTGAAGCAGCGTGGCCCCATCTGCAGGTGAGTGCCGCTATCTAGTAGTGACGTGTAGATCTTCGATATTGTCAATCGCCTTGTGTGGAAAGTACTCGATATCTGCGAGGTTTTTTTGCGCTTCAGCTAGTCTACGAGTTCTTCCTACGTTTCCTCGAATCTCCCGATTTTCAATCCAGTGTGGCAAAGAAATACATTGATCACAAATTCATGTTGCGGGTAAGACAACCACTTGTTGTTATTCTTTGATATACAATTTTTCGACTGTCCGACTAGGCCTATGGCATGCTGTGTGATGACAACATTCAATTATTGGAAAAAGGGTAGTCTACTTGTAATGTCTTATGGAGTTTTATTGCACTGTATTAGGTGGAGGATTTTCGTATGGGCAAGGTTTTGATATAATTTTTATTCAAAACCATTTTCCTTTGCGTTGCAGTCTACACTCACGTCATATCTATTACAGTTGCTGATGATCATGGACTCCGAAGACCCGCGCGAAAGAGATTTCCTCAAAACTACTTTACATAGAATCTATGGAAAATTTCTAGGAATGAGGGCATATATTCGGTATGTTTCGATAGACTTTAGTTTCCACATTTCTTGACTGTTTTTTCATGAAGCAAGCTTAGCTGCATTCTTGTTTAATACATTTATGAACAATGTTTGTGATTGTAGGAAACAAATAAATAACATCTTTTACTGCTTCATTTACGAAACGGAGCGACATAATGGTATCGCAGAATTGCTGGAAATCCTAGGTAAGGTTATTGTATTCCTAACTATGTTATCATTGTTGCTGTTTTTTGTTCATTTCCTTGTGTGATTCAATTGCTCACTTTAAGGAAGCATTATAAATGGTTTTGCACTCCCTCTCAAGGAAGAACATAGGACTTTCTTGCTTCGTGTTTTGTTGCCGTTACACAAGGTTTGAGCTTCGTCTTAGCCCTTCCTATTCGTGTTTCTGGCACTTTTTACTTTTAAATTCCCTTTTCCTTTGTTTACTTTTGTTATAGAACTGTATATTGTGCTGTAGTTGTACACATACCAGTCAAGTCACTCGGCTAATGCCAGGCTTCTTCCTTCTTATGATCAAGTTGTAATAATCCTCAAACCGCCCACTCCTTCTTGGGAACAAATGATACTTTCTGGAACACGGACCTTGACAGAAGACTGACAGGGCATGCAAGTGGTATAGGGTATGTGCCGATGTTCCATTCAACCGTTTCCGCTTTTTCCTCACCAATAGAAGGGTTGCGATTATATTAAACGTCGCTCCTATGAAACTTGTGTAGAACCAACAATTCATTATGCCTGTG
>UZAF01016250.1:2340-24922 GCA_900617895.1 Haemonchus placei | reverse complement strand
TTCAGTCTTGAGACGATTGACTGTTTTGTCACAGATGCAGAAAGTCACCATGTATAAGGCGTGCACTTTGTGAACAACATGTGTGTTTCACGCATTTTTTTTTCAAAGTTTTCCCGTCAACCTTGAGTTTTTTGCAGGCATCTTACACATCCCTAAAACCTTTCTGTCAAATGCTCTTTGAAGTTTGAAATAACAGAGTCATACAATTGACGTGCAGAACCACTTGCTCTGGATATAGGCGAGGAGAGAAAATAAAGGCAGAAAAAAGGCGTTCACTTGAACAATGTCAAAAAAGACTATGAGAGTCTTTAATGAAATGAAGAAACACTGCAAAAGTGCCGACGATGGCGGGGAGCAAACCCGCACCCTACACCTATGAAGCGAGACACTACCACTAGGCCACCTTGGCAGTTGATATTGATGCGACGAGTTCGCTTATTCAATTGGTACTACTATCGAGCAAATTTCGAGCCCCCATAACTTTTTGAGGAAAACCATTTTGCAGTTTAAATCACCATTTTCATAAACAGCATTCAAAACCCTATCGATTCATCTGGGTCTCCATTCAAAGTCCCACGGTAAGTAGACTACCCCTCCTTGGTTAGTATGAATGCGCCCTTTATGTCCACCTTAACCTGTGTTATGAATTTCCGGTCGAACACATAGACAAACCAACGATACACTTAGTGCGTTAGATATGTAATATGTATTGGTATAGTACATTTTTGTTTACAAGCCACAGAGTATCTGTAGCTTTTGAACGGAAAAGTCTATCCATATTCAACATGAGCATACATGAACAATATCCAGGGAAATGAATCCATGTCCTACTATATGTAACTCGCTAAATGTCTGTTGGTTTGTCGGTGTGTGTGCCGTTGTGTGTGTTTGACCGGTGACTCATAAAGCCTTTCCCCTGGACTTAGAGCGTTGAAATTTGGAAGAGATACAGGCGGCAGAATGGGAATAATGGGAATAATGGTAGGTGATAGAAGGCGATAACAATTGATATGACTGATAAGAGGCCTCAGAAATCAAAAGCCACAGGATTCGCTACTTTATTTGTTTAAAAGGTGGAGCCTTGGCTCTTTACGGTGCCAGTAAATAGTATGGGATGTGAAGAGTCCACAGCTAATTGGTGAGAAGTCCTAATAACACATGATAGGGACTGAAAACAAGCCAAAGAAGGCGAGAGCCGTTAGGTCGTAGTGCCCTTCGTATTAATAGTGGTGACTCGGCGCTTTAGCAAGTAGTGTGGGATGCGACTGCTCGTGATTGGTGACAGGAGATGATAACAAGCGAAAGGGGCTGGCAAGGAGCCTTGGAGACTAGAGCCACTAGGTCTGTGGCGCCGTTCGCGTTAATGAGGAAACCTTGACATTTTAATAGGTAATGTAGGATGTGACGAGGTCTTAGGTGCTGAATTGATAACAACAGATAAGAGCTGATAAGGGGCTTCAGAGAGCAAGAACTCTCTACCAGTCAAAATCCTAACGCCTTTAGTATTTACGATCTAGCTTTGACTCTTTGATGTTTCGTTCGATAAGATGGGTAAGTACAGTGACATGGAGCGACTAAAGATCTTTCGTCGTGATAAGATAAAAAATTGGTTCGTTCGTGCTAGTAGGTTACGACCGCTATCCAGCGTAGCTTTTGATTCGATGAACACGGTTTCCTTTGTTTCGATACCATTTTCTAAAAGACTTGTCAGCCCCAATAATCTGGGATTCTCTAGCAGTGATAAGTCTTTAAGGAGAAGTGTTACAATGATAACAACATCTGATAATGGTGCTGATATATCATCATTCGTGGTCGTCATTTATTACCTTTTGGTTACCCATCAGTCGAATGTTTGGAGGTGATTATCCTCAAGAAAAAAAGCAACACGTCGAGACCTCCAGCCATAGGCTTAAGCAATGTCACATACTGGATACCTTTGACCCTGCTCTGTTAGTTCTGTCTCATATTTCGTGCTCAGAAAAGTATCCTTTGTTCCAAAGAAGGAGTGGCCGGTAAGCCGGTTATTACAACCCTGTCATAAGGAGGGAAGCGTTAGCGGGCGATCGGCTAGTCTATCGTGAATAAATAAGTAGTGGTCAAAAGTACAACATCGATCGATACTACACCTCCCAATCCTAATTTTGAATTACCATCCTCTGACAAATAACAAGGAAGGATACTAGGCGCAGTGGCCATTCCAGATGAGATGTATATCGACGTAAGCGTTTTGAACGCTCATTTCAAATCTGAGTTCCAAATCTGCAAAACGATTCTGGCAACGAAGCTATGAGCCCTTTTTTCCTCAGGGTTCTGCTTTTATACACTTCCGACCATGCACCGACGGCTCAGTTGGGAGGAGGGGGGACTGGTAGGCGCGACGAGGAGGTTCGGATCCTTTATGTTTTTGCTTCTTTTACTTTTTATAAAAAGTGTCTTGAACGCTTGCAAAACACTTACGCACCATATAGACGACTTACAGCCCTCCTTCGTATTCACGGAGGACCAGAAATGATAATACGAGTAAAAATTATAGTCGCCTCCACAAACCCATCAGGGGTGCACATAGAACCCTTCCGCTCTGGGCACTAAGATGTGGTCACGAAGTTCAGCACTTCCATGCATTTCGGCAGAGGGCGGCCATGCAAGTTGTCAAGCCATAGCGCTTTTGAATGAGGTAGTGCCTTTTTGGAAGGTGGTAGAAGAGAGCTGGTACAATTCAGCTGACATGTTTAAGAAAAAGTCACTAAGTGTTCGAAACAGAAAAGCTTCTCACAGTGAGAGCAAAGTATGGAAAATAGTTCATAATGCTCATCAATCTTACAGTTTCCGTCTAGATGAGATTAACAACAGTATTGCCTCTGCAAATCATGAATGAAGAAGGAATCTTTGAATCTAGGAGATAAACAGGAGTCTAGGAGTTAAACAAGAAGTCTACTGGGGAGATAAGACGAATTATGGAGTTGCGGTTGCTGACGTGGAAGTCCAGATCATGAGATTTCACGAAAGAGACAATACGCTTATACCTGGCTTCGAATGTTAGGAAAAGAATGTACATCGAGATTCTGAATTTGGGAGGTTGCCCAGGTGGAATGTTGAGTAGTTTTACTTCCTTGCCAGTTGGCAAAACACCCTGATTCGCTTCTTGGTCCTTGAAGGTGCCCCGTGAGTCGACCATCAGGAGGGTTGAAGGTAAATCTGTTGATCCAACGCATGATCTAACCCAATTCAGCATGAGTTCTTTGCTCATCGTGTGGGTTGTACTGACCCTGATCGCCAGTTCGAAGCGGGAAACAAATGCGATACGCCCACTTTTGGGCAGAATATATAGCTAGTAATATATTGGGAGCCCTTTGATCGATTGAATGTTTTGATCGTGAGTTTCTTTCGAATCCTCCAGATCTTGCTCAGAAATTGGCAATTCTATTGTGAGCAAAGCTTTCGCAGCGCTCCCCTGCTGGACTTATAGTGCACCCGTATTCGTTTCATGTATTGGCACTTTTGGTACTACGTAAATATGGAGGGCTTTAAGTGGACCATATGATGCGTAAATGTGTTTTGCAAGCATTCAGGACACTTTCCTTAAAAAAGCAAAACAAGCGTTCAATGAGGAGGCTGTTTTTTTCAAAAATGTTCTATACTTATCTGTCTTATTATGCTATATTTCAATACTGCAAAGTACCAAGCCGTTTAAATAACCTTTAGCCAAACATGAACATGAACCCAACCCCTGCTTCGCGGTCAACGTGCTAACCAGATCAAATGAAAAGCTATTTTTAATCGTTTAGGTGAAGTCACTGTCGACATATCATCCACAGTTGGCTTACTGTGTTGTACAGTTTCTCGAAAAGGATCCATCCTTGACTGAGCCTGTTATCATGGGTTTGTTGAAATTCTGGCCAAAGATTCACAGTCCAAAAGAGGTAATCACTTTAATTTCAATAAGGTGCATGTGTCAGCAGGGCCATCTGCTACATAGGGTTTATCGTATTGTTTTGTGACAACGCTTCATACGATACACCAAACATTTTTAGGTTATGTTCCTGAACGAACTCGAAGAAGTTTTGGATGTTATCGAGCCAGTGGAGTTCCAGAAGGTCATGGTTCCACTTTTCACACAGCTAGCTCGCTGTGTTAGTAGTCCACACTTCCAGGTGATTTTCCATATCCTGTAATATCATGGTATCGGACAGTTTTGGAATCCCTGTCTTGAGTTTCACACATTATCTAGGCTGTAACAGGGTAGCTCAACAGTCGGCTGGCTTCCCTCCTTCCTTTTACAAAGTTTGAAAGAGGAAAAGAGGCTTGTCCCCCATTCTCTCTGTGAAACAAATTCATTCCTGACTCCGAATTTCGAAGGAGAAATTCATGAACCTTGATACAATAATACTGTAGGAAACGCACACGCTTACTTTCAAAAGGTTCCATCTGTTGGCGTTCCTTCCAACATTAAGTATTCATGGGAATTAATTCATTCCAATCTTTGGGTGTACTGGCGCACCGACGTTTCTGCGACTGAGCAACGTGGCTGGTCAATTGAGGACTTCAATGATATTGATGCTGTTGAATGATGATAACAACACTTTTGAAAGACAGTGTCCGTAACTCTTCTAAACTTATAGGCAAAAATCATTGACCAATAATCTCTTTTTGTTTAAGGACAGATTTCGAGACAACTAGCATAGGAAAGAAGATAGGTTCCTTATTGAGTGAAAACCCCCGAAGCTCACGAATCACATCTAGAATGTAAGATGAAATTCAGTAATAGTATGATCCCGTCACATCGACCTATTTTACATAATAGGCTTCGTCGTAACCTGGTAAAAAGATTCATTGGAACTTCGTTCTCCCTATATTTTATTGACTGATCCTTACCACTGCACTTTTATTCATTTCTTTCAACCTGCTCAACCATCCCGTCCTATCCAATGAACCATATCAAAATGTAAAGCCTACATCGTTTATATCAAGGAGGATAGAAACTAAAAAGATAGCTCAATCTTTATCGATAGCAATACTCCGTATCCATACGAAAAAACGAAGTGATTTAATCATTTGTCAGCGCTCGCCAGTTGTCATTAGGCTATTACCAACCATACACGATCCCTACGAATCCTTTAGCTCTCCCCAAAGTGCCGAGGTTTCATTTCCAATATGAAGAGCGCCACCTACTCAATGGATCTTGCCTCTCATATCAGCTGTTTTCAGACTTGTCATCAATCACCACGATCCTTTCAGACCCGTCATCACCTGGAATCAAGGCGGAACTCGTCCGATGAGTCCGTGCCAGGGTTCATCGGACAGGTTCCTTCGAGGGATTGAGAGTCTCCATCATTTGTTATCACTTCCCACCTAAAATAGCGTTCCAGTTCTGCCCCTGTCACACTCCTAAATTTGAACTCTTTTGGTAATTTGAACGCAACATTTGAACGGGGACAAGAGTTGTAAATTTCCGGTCAAACACACACACACGCCTACAAACCGGCCGACTCTTTTCGCGAACTACATAAAGTAGGATTGTGTTGTGTTTCGTAATCGAAGGATTGCAGGTAGCAGAGCGAGCACTCTATTACTGGAACAATGAATATGTGATGTCTTTGATAGGGGAAAATGCTACAGTTATATTGCCAATAATGTTTCCAGCATTGTACAAAAACAGCAAGTCTCATTGGAACAAGTAAGTTTGTCACTTAGACACCTACTAAGTATGGTTATTTTTGAATACGCTCTTTTTAGAACAATTCACGGTTTGATTTATAACGCACTTAAGTTATTGATGGAGATCAACCAGAAGTTATTTGATGAATGCTCACAGAATTACGCTAAGGTGTGGTGACTTGCTCCCAATATTACTCGGATTTCAGCTATACAGTTGTACACTGAGGTTCAATCACTGTATAATGCTTATAACGAAAAAGTATTGCGCAAACAGCTTCTTTAGGAACGTTCTTTGGAGAAAGTTCGACAGGAAGAAAAAGAGCGGAAATGGGAACTGATCGAACAGTGTGCACGGAGAAATCCGAAGGTGAGGAGAATTTGCATTATACACAGAGCGCAGCTTTATTTACAAGGCCAATGAATAGTCTAGGGGTGAGATTCTATTGTCTCTAAAAAAACGCGTTTCAACTTCCAAATTCTGCTTATCGATGACGACTGTATGGCTGCGATGTTGTTCATCTTCAAGGAATTCGTTTACGTCAGTAAAACGCTGAAATTAGCGGGGGTCCTGGCTGCTGGAGGCTCGAGTGCACCCACCATGTGCGGTGACAATCGGCTGCCATATTGCCCTGTTTAAAGACGTTCAGTACGCATGACCGACTCAATGGTTTTCGCTCGCTCACGCTATACACTGCCTTTAAAGGCACGTTCAAGACTCGAATTGCTTCTGAGGTTTTCCATGGGATGAGCCTCTGCCTCTAATGAATATCACATATTGGTTAGTGTCTGGTCAAGCCGGCCGGCCAGGAGGTAATAAGGTCTCCAGAAGCGACGTGGCCGACATACACACGAAAGTATTACGACGGTTTCGATGTACTTCACCATTCACGATGGAGTGTTTGGAAGCAGACGAATAATATGTATATTCGTGTGGCAGACATGCAGACGGTTAAAGACGACGCATTCATATAGAGCCTGCAATGGCACGTCTTTTTCGAATGAACAGTTTCTATGCGTTCTTAGGGAAGTGAACCTCAGTTTCTCACTTGTAGTGGCGATCAGCCAACTGCTCACTTTTTAGCCGTTTGCTATAAGCCTGCACCTGCAGCATAAGTCATCGACTTGCGAATAATCGTCGTTCAGCGCCGACGCTATAAATGCGCCCAATGTAAAGCAGTCTTCGGCGTTTTTTGGATTACAGTAGTCAGCCCGTACGCAACTGCACAATTTGACAGCTCAAGTACCCCTTCCATTCAGCTTCTGTCGTCATAATGTCGCACAACCATCTTTCTCACTACTATATTGAAACCTATTTCTCTGAATCCGCCAGTTTTCGCGCTTTCCTCGTCACCTCTGTTTTTTCTGCACTATGATCTTTTTTACTTAGACAAGATATCCAAAGTTATTGTGAACTATGTCTTTCAAAATTAATCCAAGTTAAGTATGACACTGATGAAAAATTAAAAAACAAAACAGCTGCGCAGCGCGCCTCCCTTTTGACACAAGCATAGATTTTCTGAGAGGTTTGGAAGTATGTGTAGTCGGAGAGGATGCAACTAATGAACGTAAATAGCGCTTAACCGAAGAGACATTTCTGTGAGAGATTTCCATTACAGTACTGTGAGGTCAAAGCTGCGTTCGGCGACGTGAACGGCATCACCTGTGGCTTGGAAGCACTGTCGATAAAGTCCACCACCTCTAGTGACGAAGACAGCACTGTGCAGTTGAGCAAGGAGGAAATCATGCGCAATACGCTAAACAGGGTGAGTGAAGTTATTTCTGATTCCGTTGTTGCTGTAAAAACTCAGTGTCTACCTATACCCCCCTTCATTGAAAAGCATGTTGTCATTTTTCTGGGAAGATCTGCACCGCATATAATCCCCACTTTAAGTGGTTTAAAGCAATAACCTTTAAACGGTGTTCTCATCAACTATTTCTGCTTCGTTTGGCTTTATTTCAAATAGCAATCACGAAACTGATGCTATTTATTAATTCCGACTATCCTCCGATGTGTGCCACTTGGGCGCCCACTGTGGCCTGGTGCTTTCGACTTCAACGGCGTGCGTTGTTTCAACTGACCGGCGAACTAACAGACGAAGTTGCTGCCACGTGTCGACAGCGCTGGACTCGATCGATAGCGCTCGCGCGGCCCTGAACGCAATCTCTCCTGCGTTGTCAGCTCGTGGCCAGCAACCGCGTCCGCCGATCGGTTAGTTGATTGAAGCAATGCACGTCGTTGAACTCTGACAGCACCCACTGGACGTTTAAAGACGCGGTTGACGATAAAAGTGGTTTCTTTGTTCTCCCTTTAGAAATACCCAGTGGCCCCGAAGGGTAACAGGAAGGACCTCCCAAAAACTCAACAGTTAGGGTATAGTGGGATCCCCGTTACCGGACCGCCTCGAATATCCGCCTCTCGGCCGATGTCCCGTCAGACAATAGTGTCGAGTGTCGTGGCAATACAGACTGCAATATTCGCTCTAGGACCCACACACAATCAGCTGATCGCCGAGTAATGAGGCGATGTTTTCCTCCTATTCTTTTATTCTCTACTATTCTTTTTTACTTTTGCGATCCCTAACTGAATTTTCCACCTCAAGTGGCTGAAAAAAGGGATTATTTTTGCTATTACTAGGGTGTTTGTGCTAACTTATGCTTATGATTAAATGAATTTTCGCTCACCGAATCAAGTATTCGCACCAGAACCCGCCCGTGCGCAGTGACACACATAGTGTAGCTCGTCCTCTTCTTCATTATCGCCGCATCCTTCTTCGTTTTTCTGGTCTCAATCTCCCCCAGCCCCCCTTTTCAACGATTCTTCGAAGGCTTTTTCCACTTTAGAAAGTTTTTTCGCCTTCATTGCACTACCAGTTGGGCTACGCACGCTAATGCGTGCACCACATGCCCACCATTACCAGATGTCGTTATCACTAGACCTTCTTTCCTCCACGGGTACATCATTAGTTGAGAATCCCAAACTATTGGCGGTCGCATGAGCTTTGACGTAAATGATATCAGAACATAAAGTAACCTTGATCTTCCACCGAGTTAAAAACCATGCTGGGTAGCGGTCGTAATCTGTGCGATAGTCGTAATCATAAATGCATCGTAAATACCACAGGAGTTGAATTCAGTTGATAAGGGCTCTTATCAGTCGATATCAGCTGTTATCAGTTCCCATCATCGATATTCTACGATCCCGCCATACTCCACAACACATGCCAAACTGTCAAGGCTCCACTATTAATGCCATAAATATAGTGGCTCTACGCTTTGCAGGATTTTCATTACACCTTGTCAGCTTTGTCAGCCACTGGCCTGGCACCAACCATTCTCAATCCCGTCACCGATTACCTACGATCCTGTTACATCTTACACACCTATTAATTCTAAGATTCCATTAATAACAGAAAGTGCGTTACAGATCTAGTGGCCCTCGCCTTCTATGGTTTCTCATCAGTCCCTATCACTTACTATCATTTCCTGTCACCAATCGCTAACGGTCCCTTCGCACCCTACACCACTTGTCAAAGTGCCAGGGCTTCACCGCTAATACGTATGGAGTCACGGACCCTGTGGCTTTTGCCTTTTAAGGCTCATTATCTGTTTCTGTTAATTGCTGTCACCTCCTACCCCCTACCATCAGTGTTCCCATCCTGATGTCTATCTCCTTTCCAAATTTGAATGTTCTAGGTCTAGTGGGACAGGAGTTATGAATTTCCGGTCAGACAAACACACACACATACTAACACACACATACACACACACAAACACACCAACAGACACACTTAGCCGATTATATAAGTAGGATTTTCCTCCTTATCTTCCATTTCTCGTCATAACCTGGATCGCCCAAAATTATCGTGAACTGTGCCTTCAAGGAGTTCGTCGATGTGCGTTGGAAACGCAGCGTTGCCAACGTTGACAGTGCTTTACATCCTCTGTTGACGGTGTTAGTCGTTCGACGAAAGTCTGTTGACTACGTGTGCTCCGCCTCTGACGACCTTTTCACTGGAGCATGTTGTTTCCAAATCGCTGAGCAACGCGAACGTTGTCAACAGACTAAGATGTGAGGTCAGCGTTGTCAACAGACAATGCCCAGTGGTGTCAACCTTTGTAACGCTGTGTTTTCAACGCACGACGTTGAATATGAAAGCGCGTACTGCATTCTCCTACTGCCCTCTACCTGTCCCTGTGTCATGCTCGAGGTCCTTTTTCGTTTTGCGTTAAGTACGTGATGGGAGGCCTCACAAGCTTTGCCATTTTCGGAGTGATGAATTGGCAGCGCGTGCGGGAGAGTCGTCGGTATTTATAAGTACGACCTAAGAAACGTCCCTTTCCTATACGTAACTAGGAACAATTTGTTTGTTTACTGTTTTGAGCGATTTTGATAGATTTTCTTGATTGTACAATATTAAAATTATCTGTTGCTATTGGATCACCATACGAAGCTTTATATTTCAAATATGGAATTTCAGCAGAACGCGGAGAAAGTGAATCAGAGAGAAGCTGGTTTCACGCAAAAACGCAGCGAGCTCCCTCCGGACATGCAAACGGAGAAGGCTTTAGAAGAATATAAACGGCACGATGCCTATTTGCGAAAGCTGGGTAACGCAGAGTGAAGCTCACTCTTCATTGTAATTTCACAATTTTGATGAATCTCTTCCCGATGCTATCAGTGCTGTCCTTTGCTGCGGTACTTGGTGTGCAACACGACCTGTGGTATTTCGAATGATAGATAGATTAGTGTTTAGTGTCCAGTAGCTAGTGCATTCCTGAACAATCGCGCGTCTCAGTCAGTAATCTCGATTATGCATTTCCTGATGCCGCTCTTGCTATGTAGGGCTCTGATGTTCAGTTTGAAGATGGTAAGGATTTGTTGTTTTGGGCTGTGAAGAAATAACGGTGATGATGGTTGAGTCGGGAGCATCGTTTATGTATGTTCCTTATGATTGGCGGCATCTGCAGCATTCAGCAATTAGTCGCCCATTGCAGAGCTAGTTTCCGTGCCGGGTAAAACACACCGACTTGCGCTGCCCGTATCTAACTGATTTTTTCGTGAGTTAAATTTTCGCGTGTTCAGTCATAACCCGCTGTATCTATTGTCTGCGTATGAACAGCGAATTTGGTGCTCTTGAAATAGAATTTCAGCCTTAGGCCCTCAGAGGTTTTAGTTTGTGATCCACCCATTTTCAAATCAGAGCTCTATTGTAATGTTTTGTTCTCACTTCTCTACGTGTTCATCACGCGCTTCTTTCTGCAATATGTTTTTATCCATGAACGATCTTTAACTCATGACATTTGGCGATAATCGACCAGTGATGGTTTTTGAATTCCCTAATAAGCTATAATTATCGTTATCAGAAATGTGTTCAGCAGTTCATTTTGAGTTTTTTTTTTCCGAAACATGGGTCTTTAACTGATGATGGTTTTCATTTGAGTTACTTGTTAACTTCTCTTCTCTCATTTCTGCTGGCATCCACAGACCTAGTCACGGACCAGGCGAAGGGGAAGCTAATCGCATACACCTGATGAAGAGGCGAAGCTACGTCATTATTCATTGGTAGTGGCCAACTTTTGCTTCTCTACTAGGAAACTAGACATCCTCCAATGTAAGGGAAACTGAAGTTGATAATGGATGTAGCACTCGTGCGCAATGTAAGGCGCGATGCCTGGCTACAGCCTTTACAGTGGCTAAAGCATCACAGAACGATGACGTTGCCGTACGGTTATCCAGTCGCCACATCCAATCTATAGAGGTAAAGGTAACAACCCACCACAACGCAGCTTCAGTTAACTTGCAACGAGCTGAAGGTACTGAGCTTGAGTCGCTTCACCTGTTCCGTGCTCATTTTGTTTTATGGGATACCCCTTTTTTTAATTATTATAAATGTATGAGTTTAGTGTACCGAAACTAATGTTTGCGAAACTATGAGATTTTCTCCTCGACTCGCGATGCCGGTTATGAATTTCTGTTGAAGTGTTTCCATATAAATTATATCTTTAATTCGTTCTTTTTCACCTTTCCGGATTTCGATTGTTATTATAAGGCTTACAATCTATGCTATTGTAAAATACAATTATATCAAAATATAACATCCTTTCGTCATTCTCCAGCCAATTCAATGATTTCTTTTGTAGTTTTTTTTTCACAATCTGCCCACGTTGTATGGTTGATGATATGAAAGATTCCGTCAGTATTTTTGAGACTGAGGAATAGATGCTGCTGAATATGATTTCATGGATCTTTTTATTAACGGTAAATGTTTTATTGACTAGGTCATGTTACTTATTCGTTCCAATTATGTCTGAAGAACGGTGTCGGCTGTCGGTACACAGCGAATGGGTGCCGAGGGGAAATTAAGTTTAAATATACTGTTTTGGGATTACACGAAACAAAACTCGAATATACAAGGATAGCAACTTTTCTGAGAGGCATCCCAGTAAACATGAGAAGAGTAAATTCATCGAAAAAACGAAAAAAAGATCTACAAACGGGAGTAATTAGTGTCTGGCTGCGCCTTCTTAAATAACTAAACTTCGCTCACAAGGAAAGGATACTTGGTCGCAGTGGCCATTCACGATGAGATGTATACCCCCTAGATGGTTTCGAACGCTGATCTTAAATCTGTGTTCCAAATCTAACGATTCTAGGAAAAGTTACGGGACCGATGCCTCCCTGTGTTATACCACTGTACCGAACGGATCACCGAGCCGAGCAAAGACCTTATCTGTGCATCGGTGGCCTGGCGGATAGTGTGCGTGACTGGTAGGCGTGGCATCAGAGTACAATTCCTTGATGCATACGTTCGTTTTGCTCTTCCATAAAATGGGTCCTAAACGCTTGCAAATGTTTTTGGGGTCAGTGTTAGGCATCTACAGGGCTCCCTTACAATTTAGGACTTCGGAGACTAGTAAACTAGTGAGAAAATTTTTACCGCTACTGACCGAATAAATACGCCTCTCTACTCCGATTAGTCAAGATGGTTTTCCGAAATCTTCGGCAGCACCCTGTACTTATGGTAGGTCGCAGTGGTCGACTGCGGCCGAATGACTCATCCAACCAGAGCCCTCTTTGGAAGGAATACGGTCCAAACATTCTAGGAATACTGCCCGCGCCTTCGAGCGGTGGTACAAGTTAACTGGCACTGTTGAAGAAGTACTGTAGGGAAATAGTTTATTGCTTTGTGTGCGTGTATGATTATCCGCTCATTCTTGAAGTAAACGTCTTTTCAAGGAGCCTTTCCATAAGGTAAAAATGGTGATGCGGTTGGCATTAATACCACAGCTGTCCTCAAAACGCTGAATCCACCTATGAATTCTTTTGAATTTCCCCCCCCCCTATGGGCCTTCAATGTTGATTTGTTGCGGTATCCAGTGAAAATGGCTCTCGTGCAATGGGACTTCTATATTAATTTTATGATAACTCATCTTTCTGACTAGTCCGCTAATCCTCATAGGCAGGCAGATAGACCCTCTTGTTTTGCTCCTGATATTCGCGTCCACATGAGATATCGTAAGTTGTCAATAATAGACTAATTGGAAAGTTCATGTCCTCTTAACTTCCTTGGACAGCGCTCTGTCGTGATGATACAAAACGTGTACTTCATGTTCGAGGAGGTGCGGCTTCTTTTGTCAATTCAACTATAGAGAGCTATGGGCTCTTTACCAGCGCGATAAAATTGGAGCTCATGGGCCTGATCACAAAATTGAAGGCTACATTTCACTTCGGAACCTCTATATTCCCACAAACGTAAGAGGTTTCATTCGCGAAATCCATTCATTACGGGTCCATCGTCGCTGTCCTCATCAGGCGACTGCAGAGGATCATTGTGATCGCCTTCAGCGGACTTGACTTCCTCGCAAAGGGTAACAGGCTTGTTTTCAATAAATCGATATGTACTGTTCGAAACCCCCTCGTTGCTGCATCTTCCTAGAAAGTGTCTACGTCATGCTACAAGAACGAAAGGTTGAAGTGCGTTCGATCCGATGAACCATTTGAAACCTTTCTTCTTGAAGCCTCTTAAGCTCGTCTTGAGTAAATATTCAGAATTCCTCTTTTGTTCGATGTAGCTCCACCCTTATTCGGCCGGTAAGGGGCAAAAAAAAAACTTTACTTGTAATACCTTTCCAGTATTCCTAAACTGCGAGCGAGCCCTGTAGATGCCCATCATTGAGTCCAAAAACGTTTTGCAAGCGTTTAGGACGCATTTTATGGAAAAGCAAAACGACGTGTGCATCAAGAATCGAACCCTGATGTCATGCCTACCAGCCCACCACACTATCCACTGGGCCGCCGATGCACAGGCATCTCATCTTGAGTGGCCATTGCGACCAAGTATCCTTCCTTGTCAGTGAAGTAAAACCCATAGTCAAGGCTAATGGCCGATTCATATTCTCTGATGATACCAGCAGATTAGGCGTTTCCACACTCCTTTTGACGTTTTCAAGCGACGAATGAGCTACCTACTTATTTAGCCCAACAGTTCCATTTCAGTTCCCCTTACTACTCCCGTTGTCGTTGGTAAGCTTATACTTTGAAATTCCTTTCACTCTCATTGATGGCTGGGGAAATCTCACGAGTCTTCTTCAAACAGCTTGGATTTCCTGCAATGCCAGATAGATTTTTTGCCGATTCTCTGGGGTTCCCTCTCAGTGAAGGATTTTTGAATGGTTAGCAAGAGGCTGCGTAGGGCGACCTCAGGTGGCGGATAAGAAAATCAAAAAGGAAATCTTTGCTCAGTACTTGCCGGTGCTTATGGGAGTAAATCGCCGACCAAAAGTTGCCATATTGCTGTACTTGCCCAGGGACGCAGATGGATTGGATGGATGGACCCCCTGTTCCTGATGTGCTGTGTCGCTATAGCTTCTGTAACTCGCAGATCTATACATGCATACGTAAGCATGTGTAAACAGTCTGTGGGTGCGGTTGGTATTATGCACATTAGCGAAAAGCTTGATAAGAAAGCTAGCGGAAGCTTGCATCGGAGACATGTATTGAAAATCAGATGACTCAAAGTTGGGAAGATTAAGTCCGACGTTATCGTACTGACCGAGGTAAGAAGCATCGCTTTCTGCGCGCTGTATTTGAGACTGGAGAAGAATAGTTCCTTGGAATATGCGACAGCAGATGCGTCGGCAGCGTAGTTGTCCTTAACAATACGCATTCAGCCATGGAGATCGATTCCCAAGAAGGCTTGACAACACAATTCGGATACGTGTGAGTGAGAAGGTGTGGCTCAACAGCAATCGCCATCTTGCTACGGAGAGGAGGAGCTGGAGATTCTCCATATGTACCTGAAAAGGCTCCTCAAAGAAGATCACACTTGTGACTACAACGGCAAAATTGGTATCAGAAGAATGGCTGAAGGGTTGTCGGAATACATGCAACGCGCACGCATACACGCACGCATACACATACCCACCTACACGCATGCACATACACATACACACGTACACACATACACACACATACACACACACGCACACACGCACGCATACACGCACGCATACACGCACACACATACACATACACATACACACGTGTCTCAGCTGTCACACACGGCGCGTCTCGCGCTTCTTGACAGACGTCGAACTGTCAAAGCCGCACACGATTTGGCTGCTTTCATAGTCCGCCGGCCGGCCGGCCGGCGTGCGCGAGGCAATGCTAGGGGGGGAGGGCGGCAGACGGTCGGTCAGCCCCTGGAAGGGCTGTAAACAAGGAGAGACAAGATCAAAAACCATTTGTACGAGTCCCTAATTGTTTGGTTTTTGATCTTGTTCTTCTTTGTTTCCAACCCCTCGACCGACCGTCTGCCGCCCTCCTCCCCCCTAGTACTGCCTCGCGCAAGCCGGCCGGCCGGTGGACTATGAAAGCAGCTTTTGCGGTTGGTCCGCGGCAGTCAGCTTCAAGCGAAGCTAACACGGACCAATACAAATCGCTCGCTCCATTGACACTTAGTGCTACTGTAATTTCACCTTGAGGTGCGGCGCTATGGGCGGGGCGTCCTAGTTTTAACGGACGCGCGAAACGCACTACCGCAGCGCCACACACAGCGACACACACACACATAGGAAACCAATAAGCACACTCATAATACGATTTTCGATCCATAATGTCTTTAACAAGACCACTTGAACTTTTTTCTCACTATCAAACTATGGGTTCAGATTGCTTGGGCAAAGACGCTTCATTCCCTGCCTATCACCTGTGTATAAGAATACAAAGAATCAAACGATACAACAAATCTTGAAGTTTGAGAAGTCTGCGACACAGCAATTCAAGTTGTCACTCGCACGCGCCGTTGTATTATATTAAAGCACGAGTGGTGAAACAATACGCTGTGGAGTGATGGTCTAACAACAAGTGATTTGATTAATGGCATGAGTATGGAGTTCATGAAAAATTAAAGAGAGCAAGCTCATTCGACGCAAACTTTGTTCCTGTGAACTACGAACTAATATTAATAATGAGTTGAACATATGTAGAAGTTGAAATAACTGGAAACAAACTATTAGCAGTAGTGAATACGCCGAGGCGTCTTTGTATAAGGTTTGCCTTGTCTACGCACAAAATACAAATAAGTCAAGATGAAAGCTTCATCTGAATTCACTTCAACGATAGATGACGAGGTACTTGCAAAGGAAAAGAGGCAGATTATTTTAGTCGTATTCCAACAGAGCGTCGGATGGAGGGTTTCACTACGCGCTACTGCTGCAAGCTATACTTTGGTTCTACCATCTGTCCACCGCGAGGCGGTTACCTTCTCAGCGGTAACAAAACGAATCGACACATCTAACTTAAAATGTCTCCCTTTCCAATACCAGCATTTTGGGGGAGCATTGTTCGGGGAATAATTGGCGCGAACGTCAATCCCGAAGAACTATTGGGTTGTAACATAAGTTCGTAGAGTTTTGCGTTAGAGCTATTTTACAAAAAATTGTTTCGTTTTTCAGCAAAGTGCATACATTCATTCGAAAGAGCTCTTTCTCCTCTACGAAACTGTTATATTTACTTTATTGGACAATCTAACTGTTCGTCTTTTTTCTGGCTCAGAAATGGAATATCCAGGAGGAAAAAATCAGCATTTTCGACATCTGCTTTTTTTTTTGCTTTTCATTGAGGTCAAAAAACAGCCGAAGCCGCTCCGGGCAATGCGGTGTGTACGGGGAAGGTGTCTACTGCATAAAAATGATTTGCAAAGTTTAAAAATGGCGACTTTGGCCTTGAAGGAACGCCTCGAAGC
Source organism: Haemonchus placei (assembly GCA_900617895.1). Lineage (NCBI taxonomy): Eukaryota > Metazoa > Nematoda > Chromadorea > Rhabditida > Trichostrongylidae > Haemonchus > Haemonchus placei. Next base: position 8,021 of record UZAF01016250.1, on the reverse strand, counting down.
GGACGAGCCGCAGTATTCGACGAAGAGCATCTGAGGCACTATTGAAGGAAGATGGTAGCCAAACAACTCGTGAATTGACTNACTTTATTGGACAATCTAACTGTTCGTCTTTTTTCTGGCTCAGAAATGGAATATCCAGGAGGAAAAAATCAGCATTTTCGACATCTGCTTTTTTTTTTTGCTTTTCATTGAGGTCAAAAAACAGCCGAAGCCGCTCCGGGCAATGCGGTGTGTACGGGGAAGGTGTCTACTGCATAAAAATGATTTGCAAAGTTTAAAAATGGCGACTTTGGCCTTGAAGGAACGCCTCGAAGCGGACGTGCTGCAGTATTCGACGAAGAGCATCTGAGGCACTATTGAAGGAAGATGGTAGCCAAACAACTCGTGAATTGACTACTATTATAATAATTTATTAAATCATTCTTTATTATAATTATTATTATTTTTTCAAATAAATTTTTGTGAAAAAACTCTACGAACTTATGTTACAACCTAATAGAAATGGTCAAGTTCAAATATTTAAGGCTTAGTTCACGATAAAGATGGCTTCTGAGTTCGTTCCCTAGGAATACACGGTGGCCCCCAAGGGTAACAGGAAGTGCGCCGTCGGGTATCTAGGTTACCGGATCGCTCGGACTTCCCGCCTCTTGACCGATGGCACGTCAGACGAGTTCGAGGCGATACAGATTGCAATCTTCGTTCTGGGACCCAAACACAGTCAACTTATCGCCGAGTGATAAGGCGATGTTTTTCCCCCTCTCTTTTATTCTCTGTTATTCTTTTTGCTGCTGCGATCCTTATTCTAATTGTTTACCTCAAGTGGCTAAACAGGGTGGGCTATTTTCGCCGTTACTGGTGTTTTTTCGTTAACTTATGCTTTTGAGTGAATGAGTTTTCGTTTACCGTAGCCAACTATTCGCACCAGCACCCAAACGTACGCAGCGATACACATTGTATACCTCGTCCAAACGCCCCATTCTTCATTTCTCTAGTCTCATTTTCGTCCAGCCCCCCTCCTAACGATTTTTCAAAGCCTCTTTTCACTTTGGATGCACCGACTTCCGCAGTATCTTCGCAACACTATTTTCCATGTTAGCTTCCATTTTCCGTCATAATCTGGATTACCTAAAATTATTGTGAGCTGTGCCTTCAACTCCCTGAAGGGTGGAGCCAATGAACCAGTCAGGAGTTTTCAAGTAACGGCAAATAACTACTCCGAGGCAATGACCTTCCTCCTCAACAATTACAGCAACGCTAAGAAGCCTTGGTCAATAGCTTGATCGAGCTACTCGATTGACGACCCATTGTGTTCGAGCCCAGGGGGTCTCGAAAACAATGGGTTGACGGAGACGTTTGATCGAATAGTCACAGATTGTTATGATCCTTCAGGCTCTGTTCGGCGATTCCGCCGAAACGGCAGCCTAATAATGGATATTCACAAAACTCATGGAGAGTTCAAGTCAAGAAGTAAACTCTGTATAGAACTGCTTTTTTCTGGCGCTGTGGCTCATAGTAAGTTGTCTGAACCTCCTAAACAAGTTCCTCTGTGAATGGTGCATCCTCCACACTACCTTGAAACTGGTTCACGCATACACAAGACAATCTCTATGCCTTACAATGCCCTATCTAGGCTGTTTTCCGACTAGGCATACGAGTGTATATTGTATACAAGCTTATCCTAGCAGGATATCTCATAAGCCATCTTTATCGTGGACTGTGCTTTTGAACCATCTTCTGTGCTGAGCATGCCACCAAGTGAACTTGACATTGACAACTTGGCGTCCTGGAGTGAGGGTCTAGAGCCATTATTTCCTCTTGAAAGATTCAAATGTTCATTATCGATTCTAATGTTGGGCATAGAGTATGGCTGAATTGTACCTATTATTGATGAGAATTCACATATAACTACATTTGAACGCGTTTTAGGTGATGATTCTTCTAGCACTTGTCCCGCTGGTCGAAGAAGTATGTAGGCTATCATGTTTTCTCACATGCTATGCCTTCATAGTCTCACGACAAAGATTCGAAACTTGTGCTTCTCGCGGGTGAATTTACAAAAGCTTCATTCTAAGAGTTCCTCACCACTCATCTCGTTGGCTCGACATCAATAAGTAAAATGTGACGAACTAGGATCAAAGGAGCTCGATTAACAATATGAGAACAGTAACAAAGTGGCAGTAATTGAAATAAATTAAAAATATCTCGTTTCGCCTCTTCCCTAGGCAAACCATCATTTCCATCTTCCCCTGAAGCTCATCAGGGGTAGGGGAAAATGAAATGCATCGTCCGATACAGTTAAGTAATGAACAAAAATGAAAACTAAGTCATACTATGTACTGTGTTTACCACTTGAAAAATTTTACATTTCCTCTAGCGAATTTGGTAGTGGTACTAAGATTATCCCTGAAAGAATATTTATAACAAACGTGTTTATTTCTGTATTCCTGTAATTACTAGGTTGATGCATGAGTTCAAAAATATCTCAATAGCGAACGAACCTGAAGATGATAGGTGCGCCCCGTCACCATCCACTACTCGACACCAACGGAAGGCTATCGTTTGGCGCAGCCCTTTGCAGCCACTTCGCCATTGAGGCGCATGGGCTTCGATTGCCACCCATACAACGCAATCCCTACGTCGACCAAATCGGCCAGCCTCTCGAACTACGATCAGCTATCGGCTTAATTAGGTGGTGGTTCGCACCCAGGTGCGAGACGAACCTGATTAAGTGTGAAAACTCAGGAATCATTGAGCTTCTAACATCCTGGTTAATCTAGTTGGAAAAGAAGAAATTGTAAAGATTGCATGGAAAAATGGTTTGAAAAGAAATGCAATTATTGGGTTATTGATTCAAAATTATTATCGTGCACAGGTGAAGATGTAGTGGCTAAATGTGCATCTAACCATTTCTCTAGGAAGTAAACAAGCACTCAAATGACCACTCAAACCTTTTTTGGTTTAAAATCTTGTAGTGGTTCTCGGGACGGAATATACCCATCGAACCATCATCAATCTACTTCCCCAATATTGATTTTATAGCCAAAACTTTATAAATGGAAGCACAGTCGTAGCGGATTCTTCCACTGCACAACTTGTGGGGTGGAGTAGGTTAGCTTCACAAGAATATGGAAGCAGCTGTCAAGAAATGCTGAATACAAATAGAGAACTAGAAAACTCAGCATGGTTCGCGCTTGGCAAGGGAAAGTTCGTAAAGTTAGCATTCCGAAATCCCTCCACTCAGTGATAATTGACACCTCTCAAGATTTGGTCATTCTTTTTTGAGTTGTGTGCTATGAGTGTGAATGATTTTGAGATTTTGATGGGATTCTCAGGACGTGTATTACTGTTATTATTTGAATGAATGGATCTCGAAACTTTTTACTGTATATCCCCTTCCTCACTTATCGATTAATGCGGAAGAATGAAAGTCTGATGACCTCTGAGTCTTCGCTCCCTAATTCGTAATTCCTTCGCACCTACAGTAGCGCTCAAAAGTATTCGGCGGAGTGCTTCTTCAGTTATATTTTTCATCGTATCTTCTTTCCTACTTTATGTAATCATGCGAAATTTCAATATGTGGAGCATGGGTGTATTGTGAATATTCACCACTATTGACCTGCAATCCGATCTTGAACTCAAAGTCAACTGGGAATACAGATATTCGTCCTTCTAAGATTTCTTTCCTTCTTGCCCTGCCTTGATTGTACGAGTGCTAATGCCGAAAACAGTAGAGAAGAATAACACCCATAAGGTGTGAATAACTGCAGACATCACTAACTTAGCTTGAGCGAAATCTGCTGCCGCGAAAAAAAACCCTGCTCTTAGTTTTGTGGATTGTGCTGCCTTGCCGTCAAACAGAGTTGGATGGTGTGAAATATGCTTTCGTTAAACATATCAAAATTTCGTGCGATTTGTTTTACTAAGAAAAAAGTTATGAACGAAAAAGCGTGAAAGCGTTCGGCGGAATACTTTTGAGCGCTACTGTATGTGCGGGGGAGCACTAGTTAGTTCGAAAGTTGATCGTAAATCGAGAGACTGACTAATTTGGACGAGTTGATTGACGCAGAAATTGCGTTGTATGGGTGGCAATTGAAACTCATGCGCCCCAGTGGCAAAGTGGCTGCGAAGGGCCGCGCCAAACGACATACACCCGACACCGACGCTAAGGCAGCTCGTTGATTCCTTCTTCGCAAAAAGACGGAGGCTGGGATTTAAAGAAGTCGTCTAGTGCTTTTCTGACATCATCTTCTGTTTAAAACTTTTCCCGCTCAGAAAGCGCAGCAGATGGCTGAACACAGAGTAGTCGGAAGGAGCAAAGCCAGGGCTGCACGGGGTGGGCGACAGTCAGCCATTCGTACTTCTCTAGCTCGGCCTGAGTCGCTTTTGCGGTGTGAGGTCGGTCGTTGTCGTGGTGAAAGTTGATTTCAGAATTCGATCCACGAGTACGGTCGAGGTTATCTTTCAATTTACGCAGTGGGTAACGTATGTGGGAGCATCAATCGTCAATCTTCCATTCTCTAGCAGCTCCCAATGCTCAATCCCTCTTTTGATAGTAGGGAACTCACTTATCATCTCCAGTGATCATCGAGCTGAGAAAGTGAGCTTCCTTCGGAAAGTGAGGAGAGAAGTGCAGATGTCTTCTTTCCTCGAGAGGTCATAGGCGGACAGTTCATGTGGGACTCATCGACCATGCTGTGCTATTTTGCCGAGATGCTCCAGTCCACGTACAATCGTCGGTTGATTACAATCGAGCATTTTCCTCACTTCCCTGGTGGTTATATACGGGCCCTCCTCCACGATGGAACGTAGTACTTCCGAATCCAACTTCATCGGCCGAACCTTAGAGCATCCTTGAGAGAAAAGTCTCCTTCCTTGAATTTGGCGAGCCAAGTCTTGCATGGTAACGGATGACATCCACGCCGTATGTTTCCACTAGCTTGGTATGGGCTTCCTTGGAATTCAAGTCGAAATCGTGAATCAAAACAGGCTGTGGCGCAGGTACATTTTGTCACAAAGGTAAATGTGGGGCATTGTGATCTTCAAATGCAGGGCGAGGGAGTGATAGCTAGTATGATGAAAGGGTATCAACGCAAACGTGATGACGATTTACCAACATCCATGGAAACGAAATACGGAAGGATCATCCCGGAGAAAAAAACTTATGCATCAGTCTGATATGTTACTAATTATAAATTCCTCCTTATACCCGTTTCTCATGAAAATGACCATCATTCCCTTTATCTCCCTGAAAAACGCATCAATCCTAGCACAAGTGTCAGAAACTCTCAATGTTTCTATGTGTATAACTGAGGCTTTCCTGATGGTAGAAATATTGGAATCAGTGTGAGGAAATCTGATGACATTGAAGCTAGAGTCATCAGTTTTATTATATAATCCAATACTTATTCTGCAATCAATTATACCAATATTCAAGTCTAAATACTTGCTATTTCTCTCATCTAAATGTGTTTGTTTGAGCTCAAGAGTTTTCTATATATCGGACGGAACTGTTCTTCCATATCTGATTCAGCCTGATTATGTAATATCAGTATTAGGTTGGTTTTTTTAGGTTGTCCGGGAAATTTTAGGGAAAATACATACATACATACATACACACATACATACATACATGCATACATACATACATACATACATACATACATACATACATACATACATAC